>JAGFMF010012105.1:5283850-5386641 GCA_019455555.1 Galemys pyrenaicus
TCCCCTCCCTGGCCGGCAGCAGGGATCAAACTCGTGCTGCAGTGGCTGCGGTTTGCTTCATAGTGTGTTGCTTAACCCACTGCGCCACCAGGGAGGCCCGCATTTTTATCTTTTAATGAATGTTAATGTGAACATTAATTTTTAAAAGAATGGATTGCATATAATTTACAGAAATTCTACATTACCTCCATATTTTCTTCTAAAGCAATAATGTATTTTTCATGATGTCAATTAGTGGCTGCTAAAATGTTTGTTATTCAGTTATAGATTATCAGTGTATTTATTTCATACAAGACACATTTTTTAATACTTTAAAAAGTACCAAGCTATCCTGCGTACATTATTACAAAAAAGAGATGTCATAGCAATCAGGAACACCAATTAGTGTCACTTATAACCTATCATCTCCCTAGCATCCTGAAGGAGAATAGCTGCAAGACTTTGCTCCTTTTTATGTCCTAGAATGAGGGATTGCATTGTTATTTGTGCTTAAACCCAATCATTACATGAACATAAAGTTAAATGAGGGCTGTGAAAGTTAAGGCTTAAATCACAGTGTTTTCTAAAATTTCTGTTACCAGTAGCTTTTCCGTTTGTGAAACTGAAAATTAGATATGTGAGATTATATTTATAGGCACCTGTAAAGACTTAAAAATATGCTAACTCTAATGGGAAGTGTAATTTAATGTTTTTCAGATATTGGCATTTAAATAAAACTTCTATAGGGCACATTTGACTGTACTTAGACAGGTTACCATAGCATATTCTCAATTCAACTGATGTTGCTTTGAACAAAGGCACTTTTCAGTGCAAACAGGTTATCTTTCAAGAGGCTTTTTAGGTAACTTTTTTAAAAAATGAAAGCAATAGTAGCAACTTATATTCAATTAGCATAGGATACTTGTCTACTCTTAATTTAATTTGTTTTGTTGAGGCACTATTTTTATTTTTCTGAATGTGTTACTCCCAAAGTAATGAGAGCTAAATCAGCTGTAGATTAGTGAATACTGTACATACATATACATTCAAAAGGGAAAGAATGAATTTCAAGTCTAAAAACATTAATACATAAACATCTATTAATCAAACTGAGTATCAGAGATGGTTTCTGTGTTTCCCGTACTATGCTCTCTCACAGAATCTCAAAAAACATTCCCTTGTTGTGTGTTTGTATGTGTATGTTTGTATGTATGGGAGACCAAGCTTCTTGATCATAATTTTCTTCAAATTTCCATTGCATTTGGACATGTTGCTATTTTCTATTTTTCAAAATTCTCTTATCTACAAGTTATTGGATATTATCTTTCTCTGGATCTTTCTGTCTCCCTAATATGCATCAGTTGGCATTCGGAGACTTAACCTGAAACAAGGAGTAAGCCATTAAGAGTAAAGAGTTAGTTTCACGAGGATCAGCAGTGTGTAATAATCAATAAAAACAACAAAATAAGGAGTCAGACTCACAGCAATGACAGGTATCAAAATTGCCCATCTACCACTTTTGTTTCACCTATGGCAGAGAGAAGAGAAAGGGAGGAGAATTTAAGACAAATTTGTGAAGGGCAGTCTTTGAAAGAGGCCCCCTAAAAGATTTAATCAAAAGATTATAAAACATTTTCTCTATATCAAACTTTCACACTTCTGAGGAGTGCTCAAAGGGAAATTTGTAACTTTAAATGTCTTCTTTAAAAAAAATAAAGATGTCAAATAAACAACCTGACTTTATATCTTAAGGAATTAGAAAAATAATAGCAAACTAAATCCAAAGCTAGCAGGAGAAAGGGTGTAATAAAGATTAGAGTGGAAATTAATAAAATGGAGACTAGAAAAGCAATAGAACCAATGGAACCAAAAGTTGGTTTTCTTTGGAAAGAGTAACAAAATTGACAAGATTTAGATATATTAACTGTAAAACAAAAGTGGGAAGATAATAACTTAAACGGGAAATGAAGGTGGACATATTGCTGATCTTACAAAATAAAAAAGAATTTTAATACCAGAAATAACCATATGCTAACTTAAAAACCAAGATAAAATGGATAAGTTCCTGGAGTTATAAAATTATTTAAAAAACTGCATATTAAACGTAAAAATTCCAATAGATTACAAATTGTTTGAGTCAATATTCAAAAACCTCCCAACAAAGCAAAAAGCAGGAGCAAATTATTTTGCTGGAGAATTCTACTAGCAAGTTAAGAAAGACTTAACACTGAGGTTTCTCAAGTTCTTCAAATAGAAAAGGTGGAACATTTTCCTAAATCTACTGCAAAATCGACAGTAATCTGGACCAAGGCAGGCAAGCAAACCATAAGAAAAGGAAATAGTCTTGATAAAGGACATGGTTAGGTTCTTCCTAATTTGAAGTTTGTACAAAACTGTAATAGTAACATTTTGATATTTGCATCAGAATACATATACAGAGAGTTCATTGAATAAGTATCCAGATAATCTCATAAATTTATGATAAAATAATTTCTGGCAAGAGTGCCAGAGCTACTCAGTGCAAAAGAAATGTCTTTCAACAAATGATATTTGACAACTGGACATTCTCATGCAAGAGAATGAGGTTGAATTTACTTCAAACCAAGGATCAAAGGCATGAACACATTAAGTAAAATGCAAACACTTATTTAAAAATTTATTTTTATTTATTTATTCATATAAGAACTGGAGTCTAGGCCAGAGTTGCAGAGGGTAAAAGGATTCACCAGATACAGAATGGGAAGCAGAACAGGCAGATCTACTGAAATAACTGCTAAGGGGATCAGCAGACAAGACAGGAGAAGTCTGATGAGCATAATATGGGTCAACTCCCTGGCCTGGATGAACTTAGGCCACAGTGGTGATTGTGCTGAGACTTAACACTTTGGCCACCAGGGAGGCCCAGAATAGTTCTCGTAAGACTATATGAATTACAAATATTCAAGAAATATAATTATTAATATACAGGCATAGAAATATCTAAGTATATCCTGGGCTGGACAAATCAAAATTAGTAAAGTCATAAAATTCCTTAAACTAGATGAAAGTAGTGCACTTAACAATATAGAAGCTGAGACATTGCAACAAAACAGCATAACTTGCATTATATTTGTGAACAACACACTTTTACTTATTCTTTTTCAAATTAGAAATATTTTAACTTGGTAAAAATCACAGCTTCTGATCTGTAAGCACAGCTTAGTTCTGCTTCCCTACTTCTTAATTTTGTGCTATTAAGTCCTTTCAGTAAAAATTATCACCTGCAAAATAATTTATTTCCTTGCCATTAAAAAAAGGAAAATTATCCGGGGGGCAGAGAGGAAAGACAGATAAGGTTATTATCATGCTTGCTACAATAGTAGCCTTTATTATATAAGTCCATTAGCTCTCATTTCTAGATGTCATTTAGAGATGTCTAGATTGATGCTCTTGCCAAAGACATATTAAAACTTGGATAAAATCATAACAGATCCTTGATTTATTGATTTCAGTCTAAGAGTTTGCTAAGGTTTGGTTTCATTATCTAACCGGCCAGTGGCTTGATAGTGAAAAACAGTTGAAATATTTAAAAATAAGTCACTGGCAATTGTGGGTGATATCTAAAATAGATGTACCAAAGCAGAGTCTGTTGTGTTTCTTTCTGAAGTTGGTGCTCTTTTCGGAAAATGCCAAGGCATTTAAACCATATTTTATTAAAATCTCTTAAATGTAGGTTTGTTTTCTGTATCTGAATATACTTATTGTCTCTGAATATAGGAATTTTTCTTTTCTACTTACAGTATTTTATTTCATTATTTTGAATCTCGTATTAATAATCCCACATTTCATTATTTTAAATTCCACATTAATAATTTGTAGAATATCAGTGACAGATAATTGGTATTATATACAAAGATCATGAGAAAATACAATATATTAATGTGTTTCCTTTCTTTGAAACAGTTGTTTTTAAAACATTTTATATTTGTATTGTATCATAAATATAAAATTTATTTTGAAAATATTTGTGACAGACAATGCCTACCATCAAATACCCTAATTAAGGACTTAAAGCTTATGCATACTTGTCTATTTATGTGTGATAAATTACACTATTATATATGCTGTATGTCATTATGGAGGATTAAAGATCAAGTATTTATAACCAATAGCTGCAATGAACTCGATTTTAGAATCATATAGTTGAAAAAATATTAGCTACCTTCTATCTGAGTGTAGTCACATTTTTATTTATAATGTAGTCAAGTAGAGAAATATTAAGTTGCTAATTTTATTGTTTTATTCTAAGATTCCTATTTTGAACTGTGACAATTGAATGTTACTATATCTTCTCTATTTAACTACTTCAATTACATATACCAATGATTCTCATATTTCAGTACTTCAGAATTACTTTGATCTTGTTAAAATACAAATTGCTGGGACCTATTTTCAGGGGCTCTGAGTTACTAAACCTGAGATGACATTTGAGAATGGTTTAATCATTCCTTGATTCAGATGCTGCTGGTTCAGAAAATATACTTTGAAAGTACAAATCTATGCTAAAACAGAAATGATCACTTGCTTGTGTTGAAACAAACTCATCATCACAGATAAACTTATAAAAGTGTACTGATATTAAGCAACTAAAATATGTATTCCAACATACCTATATTGACAGTTAATCTATGACAAAGAAGCTATGAATATATATTGGAAATAGTGTAGCCTCTTCAATAAATGCTGTGGGGTTAATCTAGGCAGCAACACACAAAAGAATGGTCACTATCTCACACCATTCACAAAAATTAACCCAAATGGATATAATACTTGAATGTAATAGTTAAAACCATAACATATATGGAAGAAAACATAGGTAAAACACTCCATAGCATATACTTCAGAGATGTCTTTAGTGGATTCTTCTCCAACAGCAAGGAAAACAAAAGGGAATATAAACAATTAGGGCTACATCAACCTAAAATCTTCAGTATGGAATAAGAGACTCACCAAAAAAAAAGACACACTATTGAATGAGAGAAAATATTTGCAGATCATGCATCCGACAAGAAACTGATGTACAAGGCCTACAAAGAACTCACACAACTCAACCAAAAAACAATCAAAAATATGGGAAGAAGAGCTAAACAGAGACTTCTCCAAAGAAGATATGCCCGTGGGGCCTCCCTGGTGGCGCAGTGAGTTAAGCAATGTACTATGAAGCAAACCGCAGTCACTACAGCATGAGTTTGATCCCTGCCGCTGGCCAGGGAGGGGACCCACATGGCACAGCAGACCTCTCCTGTCTCGCCCGCTGCTCCCCTCAGCAGTGTGTTTCAGTCAGTCTGCCTGTTCTGCTCCCCACTCTGTCTCTGGTGAATCCTCTCATCTCCCTGGAGTCTGGCCTGTACCCAGCTCTTGTATAAATAAATAAATCTTAAAAAAAAAATAAGAAGATATGCCCGTGATCAAAAGGCATATCAAAAATACTTATCATCACTGTCAGGGAAATGCAAAACAAAATGAGAGTGAGATACTACCTCACTCTAGTGAAAATGATCTGTATCAAAAACAGCAATGTTGTCAAAGATATGGAGAAAAAATATCTCTTATACCCTGTTGGTAGGAATGCAGAGTGATCTAGACCCCATGGAAAACAGTATGGAAATTCTTCAAATTATTAAAAATGGATCTACCATATGACCCAGCAAATTCCACTCCTAGCTATCTATCTGAAAAGTACAAAAACACTAATTCAAAAGATATATGCATTCTTATGTTCATTTCAGCACTATTTACAACAGTGATATGAACAACTTGAATGTCCAAAATCTGACAAGTTTTTTTGGAATATACTGAAACAAAACCCAGGGTTAAATAATGCCAAATTAATAACAAACCCAAGAAATATGACTGTAGAATTGAGGCTTCCAGAGGAGAACAGGGGAGGAGAGAGAATAAAATGGGGATTGAGAGCACAAGGGACTATGGTGCTGGACTGTGTGTATTCTGGTGTTAGTGAGGTGTGGTGACAACACCCATAGTGGGAGATCCTATGCTTCTAAACATTAACAATATTGTAAACCAATGTTACCTCAATTAAAAAAAGAAAGAAATTAACATTAACAACTATTAATTTTTATAAATCTGACTTCAGAATTGTTGGAAAAATATTTCTGCAATGAGATAATTCATCTCCGAAGTATATTTTGAATATTTAAAGACAATCGGAAGATGAAAAAGACACAGAACTATGTTAATATTATCAGAGAAAATCTTGAAATTTACACTGTTCCTGCAGTTCTACCTTAGATATTGATACTGTTCATCTGATTCCTATTACTATGTATGGATATATATTCTGTGTATAAATATCAAAATAAGCAAGATTACTAGAATAACATATAATACTTAGGCAAACATAAGAAAATTAGTTTAAAGTATTGAAAAGAAGATACATCAAGAACTAGCATCATATTTATGTAATAATTTTCCATAAATTTTCCAGAAAATTCTATTGATGTTTCTCTCAATGGTTAAAACAAAATTTTTTTGGACAGAATTTAGTTTTTGGAAGTCAAACTACACTTCATTGATTAAAATCTAATTCTGGAGTTGTTTTTTTTTTTTTATCTACTTCTATTTAACTGTAAGTTATTAATTAAAATTTAACTTGTCTCCCACCAATTTATCTTTGGATGACATTAATTACTTATCAGGTTTCAACAAATTTCTACCATTCTTTATATGATGACTTAACACAATACATCTTAGTTTTTTAAACCACATGATTATTTTCTACTGTTTTCCCCTCATAATCCAAATTTAAAAATTGTTAAAATTTTAACAAATTTTTCATTTCTCAGCAAAAAGTCAACCCATTTAAAATAATAACTGAGGAAATTAAGGAACAAAAAAGAAGAAAAGTGAAAGTAAGAGAAGATTATTTTCATTCTACGTTAATCCCTATTGCAGTTACTATCTTATAAGAACAGATCATACAGTTTTTTATTACATCATGAAGACATTATTTGGCTCATACATACCACTTTGTTGGTGAAACATTTTTTTATGAAAATATGCATTTGAGTTACTATACAGAGCACTACACTGTTCCTATAGTATTTAGAGACAGAATTCTCGAATTAGTAACAATAGTGATGAAAGTTTTTCTAGGAAAAAAAAATTGCTTGATACCCAGATTTTTGGTTTTGTTTTTTATAATTCCCTTATTTTCTTACATCTTTCTTGATTGTTCATTGTATTTGTGAAACCCAGGTTCATGATGCTCAGTTCTGTTAGCCCAGAAAGTAGAATAACATTTTTTCCAGCAACAATTTATGTTGACCAAAGCTCATAAAATTTACAAGACCGTGACAAGTTCAATTTGTTGATTACAATGAGAAAAACAATACTGCCAAGATGTTGGAATACTGAAGACACTAGAACTGATATCTCAATGTTTTGACATCTACCAAGAAGAAGAAAAAAAAAAAAAGATGCCTAGGATTGCTTTCAGAACTTGAACTCAGAGAGGAGAAATGACTAGATTATATGCCATGTTAGAATCCTTGCTCTGTAATAAGCATACACAATCAACTTTGCTTAAGTCTGTTTATCCTTGCTCATGAGCAAAATAATATAATTTATTTTGCATTCAGACAAAAGACATATCTGAAATATATTCAAAGAGGTACCATGCAGAATGTTGTATTTCATTGAAAAATCATGGAATATTCTAATTAATAGTCTAATACTAACTAATGGAGTATTCTAATTACTGGATTGAAAAAATAAAGACAGTATGAAATGACAAGGATAAATGTCAAAAAAGTTAAGGGAGGTAATCCATTTAGACCATTATTAATGTAAAATTCAAAGCATACAAAGTGTAACAGCATCATAGTTTTAAACACATGATTTATAAAAATAAATATTTTGAAGAACAAAAGAATGGAAAGCACAAAACTGAGAAATTTGTGTGCTATTAGAAAGCAGAATTCAAAATATTTGAGTTTTGAAAGTTTTTTTTCAAGATTTATTTATTTATGAATACCAGACCTAGGGTACAGGCCAGAGTTATGGGGGGTGAGAAGATTCACCAGAGACAGAGTGGGGAGCAGAACAGGTGGACTGACTGAAATACACAGCTGAGGGGAACAGCTGGCAAGGCAGGAGAGGTTTGCTTTTCCATGTGGGTCAGCTCCCTAGCCGGGGATCAAACTTGTGTGCAGTGGCTACCAGTATTTCACAGTGCAGTGCTTAACCCCTCGTGCTACCAGGGAGGCTAAATTGGAAGTTATTTCTAACATTCTACTTCTTCAGCTGAGTTGAGATTTACAACTATTGAGTGTATATATATATATATATATATATATATATGTATGTGTGTATATATGTGTGTGTGTATATATGTCACTTATTCATATGTCAATAGATGGCGGATGATATTTGACGGTGATAATATACAGAAGATAGATGGCAGGTAGGTATTTAGGAAGCTATAGTTACATAAATATATAGATAATTCAAAAGCTGATAAGTACTAGGATTCAGTTAATATTCTGATAATCCAATTGCAGCAAAGCCAGTCTTATTAATGCAACAACTAAAAATTGTAAAATAGGAACTAACAGTTTTAATTTTATATTTTCAGTAGTTTTATTTCTACATGAGACTTTTCAGATACCTATATATTTAGTTTTCATTTTCAAGTATTTTTCTTCTTGTTTGCCCTTTTTCAGAAAGGTTAAATGTTACATGCACTGAAAGATACCATATAAAATGAAGAATAAAACTCACCAATATTGACTTTTGAGTTTAGAATATGATTTAAAAATCACGAGAAGCATAATTTCTCAATAACAAAAAGATTTTGTCTTGTAAAACCACAGCTCAGAATAACTATAGACATAAAAACACACTATAACTAATATAGAACATAAAAGCATGTTTCCTTATTAGCAGTCACTTTTAAGCCCACATAAAGAACAGAAAAAAAATGGAATTTGCTGGCAAGAAACACATTAATCATTTTTCTATTTCCCTGTGGCCGCATATCTACCTAAAGAATTAGGTAGAGATGGGTAAGCTGACGAGCAAAGCTTCTAGGTGTTTCAGTGGATAGATGGAGGATTGAATAGCCACCAGTTTTCCAGCCTCATGTATTTTACACTTTGGAAATATTGAGTGGAATGGATAATCTTGTGAATAAGGCATGAGAAGGTGATAGTTTTAAGGCAAGTTTCCCCCATTGTCTCAAAGACATATATAGAAGGCAAGAAATCTAGTGTTTCCAACTTGGCATCTAAGTAACTGAAAATGTGTAGAATCTAAAGTGCTCATGTCACAAAGGTAAAAAGATCACAGCTATGTTTTGCTTGAATTGAGCACTGATGAAACCTTGGGTATCAAGTTCATGTCAGCATGAAAAAATGATGGTAAAGAGAATGCCCTCTCTGTAAGCCACTCCCTCCAGAAAGTTAGGTTTTATTCCTACAAGAGGGAATGTCATGAGTGTGGATACTTTTGAACAAACTAGAAATAACTAAATTTCAATTAGGCTACTTTTTTCCTAGGGAAATAAAGGTTTGATTTACAAATAAACTTCAGTTAAAATTAAAAAAGAACAGTATTTATCAAAGGTGAGCTTTATGTTTGAGTACACTTATGTCCAATATTAAGATAGTTTATGCATATAAAATTTGTTATACTTTCATCTATAAACAAAACCTGATATTTTTTTTATTCTTAGGCTATTTTGAAGATTAATAAAAAGATGAAATTTTAAGTGCTTGGACTAGATAATGATATCTGCTTAATTTACATAGTGATCTTCATAGATAGGTTATGAATATTGGATATGTTTTATTATAATTTTTGCCACAACAAAATTCAGTGTTAAAAGTGTGATATAACTAATTTCTCCCAAGACTCTGTGTTGAGTCATATTTCTAAGTTTCATCTGACTCTATTTATGAAATGGGCTTGCAGTCACTCCCAAATCCCCTAGAGGGTAGCATTTTATGTTCAATTTTGACGCATGAGTTACAATTTAAATGCTTTTGTCAGTAAGTAGCAAGATGCTCCTTTTATAGCCAAAAAACCTCAGCTTTTATCTAAACCTGCTTAAAAAATACACACTTGTTTCACACTAGTTGCATTTAGAAAGTGGGAATATTATTTTTAATTGAAGTCAACATTTTTTTAAGATCTATAAATTTTATGGAATATTTTTTTATTAAAATTCAGAAAGGGAAGTAAGTAGTGACTGGTTTAATTCTTATCCAAATTACTATTGAAATAAACATGAAGATATTGAACATGATATAAAACTTCAAACAATATTTTTTATGAAAAGAATATACCTACTGGGGTTATCACTGGAATACTAAAAAGGTTGAAATGGCTAAGTGGAATGACAGAAATATAGAATTAGGTGAATACATAGGACCAGGCTGAGGTGTCCAGATACTCTGAAAATGGATAAATCCAGGAATATTTTACATTTTAATATAAGATTTGTCTATGGCAACATTTGTTTTAATATCCAAAAAAATAAATACACCCTTAAATAACACCAAATTTAGATTGAATATACTGACCACCAAATGTTCTTTCAGTGATAATTGATCATCATATATTCATTTGATGCATGTATGCCAAAATATTTGAAGGTATCTTCAAGAATTGGAAATATTATGTTGTAGGCAAGGTCTTGTTCATTACACTGATCTCAGCTTATCCTTTATATTTTGACTTTAATGATTCATTTGATTTCAAGATCAACTCTGTTGCTGTCCCAGAAAATGATCACTCACCTAACTGTCCCTCAATAGATGTCTCTTTCCAAACACACACACACACACACACACACACACACTTTAGAATTAATAGGAGAGGTACAATGAAATACTAGTTACTTAAAATATTCAAAAGAGTGGTACTTTTTAAAGGATTCATATCCCTTTATAGTACCTAATATATCAAATTAACATAGAATGAGAAATTTAAAAATTCATGAGAAAATGTGATGTTCTAGCTGTAGTTTTGTAGAACCCAAGTGTACTTTCTCTTGGACATTTCACTTTCTTGGTAACTGATAAACAATATCTCCTCTCATGGTTATGCTTTTTTCTCACCTCTTTCTGTGTTTTAGCAATGGATTAAAAAAAAAAAGATTTTCAAAAGAGCAAAAATTTTAGGCAAAACCTTTTTTGTTTTTTTTAGCATAATACTGTCAATTCATTATCAGTATAATTGTTCATGATATATACTCCATTAGTTCATAAAACCCAACTAACTATCAATAGTTCAACCACCATCAGCATTTCCTTGATTGCTTTATGATATGGATTGAGTGGGCTGTCTTAATTCCAGTTTTGTTTTAATGATACTGAGAGACGTGCTCAGGTTTTTAAATACCTGCAGCAATGCAGCCAAAAAAATTAAAGCAATTTTACCTCAGACCAAGGTAAACAAATCATTCTCATACCCTGATTTCTGCTTTCGCTCTTTCAAAAATATCAGAGCAGCCATCTTTCTTTATAGCATATTAAGACATCAATTATTCTCTGTATGAAATAAGAAGAAAGAAAAAAAAAACACCAGCTTTTTTTAACTGGATTTGAACATGGTTAATTAATAGGAAAGAGACAGTATGTCTCCTCACCACTAATTTTTTTATGATTTCTTTTGTTGGGAAATGTATAGTACTTTAGTTTCTCTAATTCTCTGACTGACCACAATCAATTCTTAAGCTAAGGGAAAACTGTTTACAAAACTTGCTGAAAATTGCTTTATTTGGACATGTGTTCATTGTAGAAAATGAAGAAAGAATCACATAAAAGCAAATTCATTTCCAACTAAAAATATGTATGCAATGTTGGTTATCTGAATTATAGCCAGGAATCAATTTTAACAAAACACATGAGAACAACAGATATCACTTCAGACTTGTTTTTTTTTAACAAAAGGAAATTCCTATTTTAAGCCATAAAAAGGTTTATATGATTTTATGAATCATTTCTCTAAAGAATACTACTGAAATAAGTTTAGGTAGTCTTGCACATGAAGAGGGGCAAAGCTTGTGAAGAGGGACTTGATGTCTTATTTATGGTGGGCTTAAGTACTCTAAAGGACAACTTGGGCAAGGGATAGAGAAGACAACTGATGACAATTCTGTTTAGTAAAATATGATTACACATTCTTTCTTTACTACTTAGGAATAAATCTGCATGACTATAGCAGAATTTACTTAATGAGTTTATCTAAATCTGTTTTTTCTCATGTAACAAGAAATGAAAAGTACTTGATCTGAGGCTGTGATAGTCTGAGAATGTGGTCAGTTAACACAGTGCTATAAAAATTTCTGCTCAGTCATTTTGGGAATGTGGCTTCTCTCCTCTATATGGTGTCAACTCAAGGTTGCATAATAACTACTTTCCTACCAACACATTTCAAGTACACATGAATGAAGGGATAAGCAATGAAGACCTCTTCATTTATAAAGAAATTTCCTAAGACATTATTCCAATAAATTCCATTTTATTTTTCAAATTATAATATCAGCTACTCTTGTTATCATCTTTTGAAGAACAAAAGTTACTGTTATGAAACATAATATATTAAAGGTTGTTATATAGTTTATGTTAGTAAACAAGATTTAAAAAAATAAAATAATTAAAATGGAACTCAAAGAACAGAGGCTAAAATGATAGTACCCCAGTGGTGGGATGGGGTAATAAAATATTAGTCAAAGGTTATAAACATTCAGTTGTAAGATGAATGAATTCTGAGTTCTAATGAGCAACTTGGTGACTATCATCAGCAATACTGTATCTTATACTCAAAAGTTGCCAAAATTATAAATCATAAATATGGCACTACACCAAAAAGAAAAGGTGATATGTGAGGTTACAAGAGTGTTCATTAATGCTAAGCATAATGAGTTCATAAATGTATAAAGTATTACAGATTTCATGGCCACCATGGAATGATTTGGGGCAAGGTGATTTTTTGGGGGATGAGCCAGCTGCACTGAGTTTATTGCAAATGGATGTTCCCCCTCCCCAGCCCCAGCAAGGGGGCTTCAGCCAGAGTCCACCCAGCATTTAACCTGCTGCTTCGGGCTGCTGCAATGTCATCTCCTCTTTCACAGGCAACTTTTATGGGGTCTTGTGGACAACAGTACTCTTAAAAGAGTGCCCAAAGAGAGCTCAAACAGTACCAAGGGACAGCACCAAAGTACCCCGGTGGACATAGGTCACTGTCAGTGGGTTCTCAACAGTGTGCATTTCTGCAAGACCATTTAGAGTACAGTAACAGGGTTTATTTAACAAATGAGAATGGGAAAAGGCAAGTGTTTTTGAGGCCACAAATGGCAGACTATCTTACCCAAGATAGTATCTGCAGTGTCCATCTCTATGTGTTATTACTTTTCTTAATTAGAAATCTATTTTATCAGATAAAAGCATAGTCCTGATTTTTGGGAGGTTGCTATTTACTTGTATGTCTTCCACACTAAATCTATGTCTATGTTCATCTTGTGCGTAAGAGAATTTTCTTGCTTAGATTTTGGCATCTATGTTCATTGGGTTAATGGTATCTAATTTTCATTTTTCTAATGTTCTTGTCTCATTTTGATATCTCTGTAATGTTACATGTATGTGTAAGTGTTCTTTCCACTTCAATTTTTGGAAGGATTTGGTAAAGGTAGGTATTATTTCATTATTAAATCTTTCTTAGAAGTTACTAGTGAAACATCTGGTCCTGGACTTTTGTTTTTTGGGACAATTTTAACTACGGTTTTAACTTACTTCCTTGTAATTGGTCTGTCCAAACTTTCTATTTCTTCTAATTCAGTTTTGGGCGCTTGTGTGATTCTAAGAATTTGTCCATTTCCTCTAGGTTTTCCAATTTGACACGAATATGTTCATAGTTGTCTTTCACGATCCCTTGTATTTCTGAGATGTCTGTTGATCTTCACTTTCACCTCTGATTCTTTTCTTTAAAGATTTATTTATTTAAGCATACTATTATAGGCCATAGATGTGGGGCAGGGGGTGAGAAAATTCACTAGAGATAGAGCGGCAAACAGAGCAGGTAGATGGACTGAGAACTGTTGAAGGGAGCAACGGGCCAGACAGAGTAGGTCCGCTGAGCCATGTGGGTCAGCTCTCTGGCCAGGGATGGAACTCCAGTGACTGTGAATAGCTTCATAGTGGTGACACTTAACCCCTTCAGCAACTAGGGAGTCCCCCTGATTCTTTTTGTTAGCATTTTCTCTTTTTTTTTTTTTTTCCTTATTAGCCCTAGCTAGAGGTTTTTCTGTTTTGTTTCTCTATGCCAAGTACTAGCTTTTCGTTTCATTGATGTTTTATTATCTTCTCGATTTCCATTTCCTTTATTTCAGCTCTAATTTTTAGTATTTCCTCCTTTCTGTATTAATGGCATCCCTGTCTCTAGTTACCTTTAAGTTGGAAATCTATTTTATCTGATACAAGTATAATTGTTTTAAGGTACCATTTGTTTATGGAACTGTCTTCTAACCTTTTACTTTAAGTTTATCTTTATCTGTTTTTATTATTTTTTTTTAGCTCAGATGTGTAATTTGTTGTAGTCAGATAAATGCAAGGAAATGGCAATTCTCTTTTTTATCTCTATTAATATGAAGGATTATATCAATAAATTTCAAAACACTGAAACTGCCTTTCATTACTGATTATGCAAGATTATTTAATTCTATTTAAAATTTTAAAATCAATTTAGAAACTTTTGAATCAGATTAGCTAAGTTTATTTTTGAAAAACAAGCAACTTTTGGATTTATATATAACATTTATTTTCTAGTTTCTAAGTTATTAAATCCTGGTCTTATATTCATCAGTAACTTCTGTATTCTTTCGATTTACTTCATTGCCTCATTTTTGAAATGATGGACTGCCTCTCTAATCAATTATTTTCAATTAAACTTATGTGACATTTGTATTATGAAAAATTTTTGCTAATTGCTTTAGCAATAACTGAGAAATAATTATAAACCATGCTGTTTATTGTTATTGTAATTTTAAGAAATTCTGGAGTGTGTACATGGTTTATAGATGTTACTGATGCTGCCAAACTTCTTCAATTGCACTGAAATGTTCATTTTGTTGTGAATATAATTGGTAGGTGATCCAAATCACAATTTAAATTGAATTACCTGGTTTGTTTGTTCAATGATCAGATTTTAACAGAAATAGTTTTCTTTTCTGTTTTTAACCTCATTATTTCATGAACTAAATCACTGTCTTCATCCCATAGGAAGTGATCTCCTGTAAAGTTCTATTGAAACTTTCAAGGGAGGGAAGGATTCAAAGAATAGTATTTGATCAAAGAAAAATAAGACCTCCTTAGTGGTATAGGTGGTAAGTATCAGCACTATGAAGCTATCACCACTGCAGTATGAGTTGGATCCCTTCAGGAAATCTACCCCACAAGGCACTGCAGACCTCTCTTGTCTCTCCTACTGCTGACCTTAAAAGTGTGTTTCAGTGGATTCACCTAATCTACTCCCCACTCTGTCTCTGGTGAGTCCTCTCACCCTGTGCACCTCTGGACTACACCCCACTTCTTCTATTCATAAAGTCTTAAAAAAAGACTTTTTTAAAAAAAAAAGAAAATAATATTTGATAACCAATAAATTAATATCTTTTGACTATAAAATTTAAATAATGAGGTTTCTATACTTTAAAAAATAAACATGTAAAAAGGAAATACTTGTCTATATTTAACACATATATATATATTTCATGAATTAGTATGTTTACTTCATATCTTGATATAGTGTACCTAGATTATATATTGTTTTATTTTTGAAATACATCTAAATAGTTCAAAGTCTAACCATGTTTTTAAAAGTACACATTTCATATACTACTTAAAATTCTATTCATTTGAAAACTAAAACGTATTTTATTGTGATAACAATAGTAAAGATAACATCTATCTTCCCAGCAAAATTTTAAGTATAAAAATGAGTATGGACACAATGTTGTACAGAAAATTTTCTGGCACTTATCTATGCTACTTAACTGAAAATATTATATGCCCTTTGATTATCAACTTCCTCCTCTAACTCTCCTCTGAGACACTGGCAATTATCATTTCACTCTTGTTAATCCATTCATTCATTGATGAATATTAGGACTCCATGTCTTGGCTATTGTGAATAGTGCAGCAATTAATATGGCAGTAATTAATATTTCATAAATCCTGGTTTTAGTACTTTTTGATAAATACTTAGAAGTAAGTTTACTGGATCATATATGTCAGTTCTATTTTTAGGAAACTCCACACTCCTACCTGGAATGTACAAAGGTTTCAATTTCTCCACATTTTCACCTTATTTGTCTTTTGTTTTTTACTTTTATATTTTTGTACTAGCCACCATAACAAGATGGTATCTTACTATGGTTTAGATTTGCATTTCCCTGATGATTAGTGAGGCTAAGAACATTTTCATGACCCTATTGGATCTTCTTTTGAATCAAGTCTGCTCAAGTTCTTTGTACATTATTAACTTGCATTATCATATTTTTGTTATTAAATTATATATTTGGTAAATCTAGCTTTCCTTTCTCATATTTTGTTTTTCATTTTTGCATACCCATTTGAAAAAAAAACAGCCTAGGGAAAGAAATAATCTTGATTTGTGTGGTGGACTTCATAAGATTTCTTTATAGCTTCCAAATTTTAAGGATTGAAAAATGTTTTAGTTGACTTAGTAGTACATGATGCAGATATAATCTTTTAAAAATATTTCAGTAAAATAGTTACATATACTGCAGTATTTGTTTATCACTTAGATCCTTTCCAGTTTTCCTTCTTGGATTTTTCACTTTCTAAAGGGCATTGATCTATTTTTTTAAGGTTTATTTATTTATGCATACAAGAGCGGCAATACAGGCAAGAGTTGCAGTAGGTGAGATGATTCACCATAGACAGAGTGGGGAGCAGAATAGGTAGATCTACTGAAATACACTGCTGAGGGGAGCAGCGGGCAAGGCAGGAGAGGTCTGCCATGCCATGTGGGTCCCCTCCCTGGCCAGGGATGGAACTTGCACTGCTGTGCAGCGGATGCTTCACAGTGCAGTGCTCAACCTGTTGCACCACCAGGGAGGCCCTGATCTATTTTTAATCTAATTCCTTTAGTAAACACATTAACTTTATAGACCATAGGTAAAGCATTAAAAGTTTGACTAGGATGTCACTGGGAGGGATAATAAAATTTATGAATTATATTAATGCAAAAACTTTTCTTAACTTTAACACCATATGTAGCTACTTTCAACAAAAACTAAGATGGTTTTAAATCTTGATTTAAAACATGACCAACCTAGGTTTTAGACAAGTACTCTGACTTATTTAGTAATTTATCTTTATCTTTCTGAAATCAAGAATGCATACTGAATATATGAAGATTCATTTTATAATTTTATAGTATATTTCTTTCAGAAGTTGCTTTTCCTGTTACATTAGCAAAAGTGAATAAGGTATAGTAGATGGCCTCATTGCAACTCTTGAGATCAACATCTTATCAATGCTTTATTCTACCTTTCAAATGTTCTTATTAAGAAATTAAAATCAAGGAGAAGGGCAATTACAACCAAAAGCAATCAAAGGAAAAACAAAAAACTCAACAAGACCAAAAGGTCAAAGTTAAACCAAAGGGACCATGGTGGGGATTGGGGGTAAGGGAGGGCAAAGAATGAGATGAGGGCAGAAAGAGCACAAGAGACTGAGGTGATGGTGCATGGGTGGAATGGTGGTGGGAACTCCCTGGGGAATACAAATGATGTCAAATATACTTAAATAAAAAAAAAAAAGAAATTAAAATTATAAAGTGTGTTTATATTTAAAAGATTTCATGGGCCTCCCTGGTGGCCTAGGGGTTGAGTCTCATCACAATCACTTCTATGGCCTGAGTTCGATCCCTGGTCAGAGACCTAACACATTTGGCACAAATGCAAAAATACTGTGAGCAGGTCCATCATGTTATGGCAGTGGTGATGTCTCACCCACTACTCTCCTTTAGCAGTGTGTTTTAGTAAAACCACCTGTTCTGTTCCCTACTCTCCCATGCCCATGAATCCTCTCACCCCCACACTTCTGGTTTATACCCCAGTTCTATGCAAAATAAATATATATCTTAAAAAATAAAAAGATATCAGTCAATCCAAGCAGACATATGAAGTTATCACGAGCCAGTACAGCACAAGTTCAATCCGTGGCCAGGGAGCTAACTAACCCACATGGCACAGCAGACCTCTCCTGTCTTGCCTGCTGCTCCCCTCAGCAGTATATTAGAGTGTATCCACCTGTTTTGCTCCTTAACTCTGTCTGTGGTAAATCCTCTCACCCCCCTGCACCTCTGGACTATACCCCAGCTCTTGTATGCATAATAAATAGATAGATAGATAGATAGATAGATAGATAGATAGATAGATAGATAGATAGATAAATAAATAAGAAGAATGTGAATCTGAGAAAGTTAACTATACTGTTGATAATAATACTAGTGAGAAGCACAATGGTGGAAACTTAAACTCAAGTCCCCTGGAACACATCTTGTTTTTCTACACATGAGTTTCAAAAAGGTTTTTTATAGATATTGCTTTTACTAAATAAACATCCTCAAGAAATATGAGTGACAGGAAAGTTTCATCAGCTATGTCCTGAGGAAGTTTAATCATTGTATCAGTCCACCAATATTATCTCTTAATGAAGATTTAGAAATATAGAACATGGTTTCTGGATTTTGAGAGCTTAAATTTAACTGGGAATATTTGAGAAACAGTAATAGAAGAAGAGCATATCACATCTGTTACTCAGTTTAATGATTTCATCATTTCTTTTGCCTTTGAATAAAAATTGTTAATGAAATATTTTAATTAATTTTATAGAAAAATATGACACATTCTACCTTACATAAAAATAATTAATTTCTACAGAGATAAAATGTTGCTAAACACAGAAAGTTTATTTAAGTAGTGACAAGCACTTTAAACTTAAATATATAGCTTTTTCATAATATATAATGGCACTGTATTGTAATCACTGTAGAAGAGAAAAACTAACAGTGGGTGGTGGCTGGTAGATGAGGAATGTGAAAGAATTATTAATATAAGAGTACAGTATTATTTTTGCTCTGTTTTCTTCATAATTTTCTCAACAATTTAAGAGCATTTTGTTATATTGCATTTAATATGCATTTAAAAATAAATTTAGCAAAACAAGGGCAAATAAAAGTACATCTTCAAAATACATGTAAGTGACACACATAAAAGAGAAATGTTATAGAAAACAATTTCTGTTCATTCTTTATCCTGAATTAAAAGGGCAATGTAAGCTGTTATAGATTTATACAAATATGATGTGATTCAAATTTGTTTCATCTGATATTCCTTTGAAGAAGTGTGTCGAATAATGTGACTGTATTTAGCCGAAATATTTATGTCAGAGTGCCAGTTTTATGCATTATTTTGCGTCTTCCACATAAAATGCCACTATTTATATGAAACATATATATAATTTTTGCAAAGTGGTATAGCTTTATAATTGTCACAGTGAAAAACTGTAAACAGAAGAGTCACTATAAACATTTAGTTGAAATTCTGTATTTAAGAGAATTTGGGAGGGTTGTGCTAAGAAAGGGAAACATTTTAAACATTTCCAAATATATTTTCATTAATTCACATTAAATATTAAGAAAATGTTTAACTTAGAAATAGCAGTAGAAATCATGCCTGAAAATGGCATGAATCAAATGCCCAAGAGCACTATAATGTAGAAGTATCACTTGTGAGATAGTTGAGAGGTTATGATGGCTATACTTCTGTTTGTGAAGTTTTCCTTAACATCAGGACAAAAGTGTCATCTTACTTTTCTTCTATTTTATCTTAATTCCAAATTTTTCTCTTAAAGGCAAAGAATTATGTGACATATATTGCAAGGTAAATATGGTTTCTTAAGAGCTAACATGGATACTTAAAATATTCTATAAAGAAACAAAAAAAATCCTTATTGCTTTAAGCATAAAGAAATCACTACCTACACCCTCACAAACCAAACTTAATGTTTTTGCAAATTGTGTGCCACAAGCCTCTATTCGTTGAAAAATTCTTTATTAATTAAAAAAGTAAACGGGGATATACATTAAATAAGTGTTTAAAAAATCTGTTTTTCCCTATTGAAGATTCATAGTACACTTTGATATAGTAAAATTTACTGTAAGTCCTCCTGCAGAAAAAATATATTATGCTTTTTTAAATCAATATTTCAATAATTCATTTTCACTATAAAATTACTACTGTTTTTCTTTCCAGAGAAGTTCTGGGTCAATAGGAAGTTGGTGAAATGATGGAGACCTATCCTTCAAGGAAACCCCCTCATAAGTGATATTGCTTACAATAGATTATTTGTAATTTGCACATTTAGATTTCAGTGTACTTTTTTTTATCACATCTGTAGAATGCTGATATTCAATCATGCATCAAATTTAGCCTATCAATTATTTATAAATAAAGTTCTGTTGGAACACAACCACACACATTGGTTCATGTAGTTTTGTTCCATTATTTTGTTTTTATGGAGGTAAATTTTGTTTACAACACTGTAAGTGATTTAACGATATAGGATCACACCATTAAGGTGTATGTTACCACATCACACCCACCAGCAAGGCACTGAATATCCTCCACTATAGTCCATTACTCCCTATCCCCCTTTGCTCATGTATTTTTAATGACTATTTTCATGCTACAGTTACAGAGAGGAGTGACACACATATGTACTAACACTGCAGTACAGAAAAGTGTCTTCACTACATATTCATGTATTTTGAATAATCAATTGGCCAGAAGATGCAATTCCATAATAATTTCAAAGTCATGGTAACAACTAAAACATGGGCTGCACAAGTCTTGCAGATGTGGTACAAAGATATTTTTACACAGACCTAAGATATTACCCAGAAGAAAAGTTCTGTTCGCTAACATTTTCAGCACTAAATTATAGCCAATTATACACAGACACCAAACTTTTGGAATAGGAAAACTTTAGATGAAAGTCTTACCAATTGTTCCAGTGGATGCTAAAAATTTTCCAATAAAACTATTGTAAAATACCTAATTTAAATTGCAGTGGGTAATGATCTTAGTAAGTAATCACATCATCCATCCTGACCTTTTCATATACAAATGTCATTCCTGGAGTTGTAGATCATGACAAATGAGAAATGATGTTAACTATATCACTTATCATTTTGGTATGAAATTGTTAGTCTTATTTCAAAAGGTCATGCTGTAATTTAAAAAAATATATATATGACATTTGTTTTGTCTTCATGACATGAGTTTAAATAAATGTTTATTATGCTTGTCTATCAAGTGGCCTATTAAGCTATAGCTTCCTTTTTCATCAAATCAGAAGATATTTTCCTACATAAGAAATAGCATGCATTTCTGGGAGAAATGATACATTGAATATAAATATAAATATAAGCTACCAATAAATGAGTGCCCTAAATGAACTATAAGATATCTTCAACAATGAGATGTTTACACATACAAATCACATTCATAGAAGTAATAGTGACAATGTTATATGTCAGATATTTTACCGGTATAAATTTTTTCCATTTTTTTTTCACAATGACCTGAAATTTATAGGTAAGAGTTTCATTTTTTTCTTATACAACTTCTACATTTTTGTTCCTAGATAAGCCCTCAAATCACCACAACGTTTTTTAAGAACACCACAAGATACAACATTTTCCTGTGATGCAAGTGCAAAATAAAAATGTCAGTTCTTTATCTGGATAGGGATGTTATTTTTGGTGTCCAAGGAGTAGGAGAAAGTAACCCTGATTTTCAGTCCAGGTTCTGTGTAGTCTAGTTCACACTTCTGTAGTATCAGTTTGTTCCTTTAAAACAGGGAGATGTTTAATTAAGAGCAAAGGGACTTTTAATATAAAGGTCAAATGATACTTCATAAATAAATATTATTTTCTGAAAGGAAAAAAATATATATCGAGATGGAGCAATATGCTGTATGTTTTGTTTTTAAGCTGATGATCAAATGATTGGTTGACTTTTACACTGTTTTATTGAGGTGTGATTGAGAAATAAAATTTATGTACATTTAGATGCACAAGAAATATTTAAATTTTTGTTTTATTTGTCACTAATTTATATAATTGTAAAATTTGGGGAACAGTACTCCACACTTCTGTATGTGGATGTGTCTCCTTTATCCTCCACCAAAGTTCCAGTGCCACAATCCTGTCACCCTCCATCCTTATGCCTCTCCACCCCCTACTAGTCTCTCTGGTATCCAGTATATTATTCATAGAAATCTAAGAGTTATATCATTCATTGGTTCATTTTCTTTGGCTATTTATATTCTGCAAATGAGACCAATTTTACTTAGCACACTCGCTTCAATGTTCATACATACTGTCACAAAAGGCACTATTTCATCTGTATCTGTATAGTATTCCACTGAGTATATATTCCACATTTTAAAATTTTATTATCTTTTTTATTAAAAAAATATTGGTTTACAACACTATATATGATCTAGAGGAATAGGCTCACTTATCTTCAGATATGTGTTACCATACTAAACCACCACCAATGCACCATAATTCCATGATAGACCATATCTTCCCAATATGTTTACCACTCATAATTGGGTTATGATTCCCATAACCCAACCAAAACCCACTACTAGTAGCCACAGTTTTATAACCATATTTCTATAACACTTTCTAACTATACTTCTAAGTTGTTTCCATAACTTGGCTATGTTAAATAATAAGAGAAATAGCAATGAATATGAGAATGTACAAATCCTTTCAAGTTAGTGCTTCTGTATTAGTTGAATAAATACAAAGAAATTGACTTGCTACCTCATAAGCTACATCTATCTTTAATATTTTGAGGACTTTCCACATTGTTTTCCATAGGAACTGGACTAACCTACATTACCATCAATATTGTACAAGACTTCCTTTTTCTCTATACATTCACTGACATTTGTTGCTTAAGGTTTTCAGTTGTTTTATTTCCTCTATAGGGCTCATTTTCACCTGAGTGAGGTGATATCTAAAGTTTCCACTAAAAAAAAAAAAAAAAAAAAACAAAAGCTATTAGAAATACTAAGTATAGTAAGTTGGCAAGCTTCAAAATGAATATAAAAAATCTGTTGAATTCCTATATGCAAAAAAATGAACTAGAAATTAAGAAAACAATCACATTTATTAACACATCTAAAATATTAAATAGCTGCTAACAAATCTAACAAAGGAAATAAAAAACCTATTCAATAAAAACTGCAAGCATTGTTTAAGAGAAAGAGAGAGAAGTCACATAGATAGGGAGAGATAGTGCATGCTCATGTATTGGAAGAATTACCATTGCTAATATATCCATCCTCCAAAGCAATGGTATAGAACTAAGAGCCCAGAAATAAACCCACCCTTTCATGGACAATTAACCTATAACAAAGAAAACTAAATGGAGAAAAGAAAGTTTCTTCAACAAGAAGTACCAGGAAAACTAGAAATAAAAGCAAAAAAAAAGAAAGAAAGAAACTACTCCACTCTCTCACACCACACACAAAATTTGACTCAAAACAGAAAAAGGAGTTTGATGTATGAGCAGAAACTATAAACTACATAGAAAAAAAAACGAGCAAAGCACCCCAAAACTTTAACTTCATTGATGTCTTTGGGGACTTGACTACACAAGCAAGAGAAACGAATCCAGAAATATACCAACAGTACTGCATCAAACTGAAAAGCTTCTGCACAGCAAAAGAATAAATCTTTACTTTTTTATCCT
The DNA here is from genome assembly GCA_019455555.1 of Galemys pyrenaicus. Taxonomy (NCBI): domain Eukaryota; kingdom Metazoa; phylum Chordata; class Mammalia; order Eulipotyphla; family Talpidae; genus Galemys; species Galemys pyrenaicus. The sequence continues at coordinate 5,307,693 of JAGFMF010012105.1, forward strand.
CCAGGATAATGTAACAATTTTATTATTATTATTAAAAGTAGGGAAATTTATATCTATGCATGTATTTTCTACTTTTGCCTTTTATCAGCTCTAGAATATTCTGTGGGTTATACATCCATACATACAAGATTACTTTCCCCCAAAAAATTAAAACTTGCAGTTTTCATTGAATAGGTTTTTATTTCTTTTGTTAGATTTGTTAGCAGCTATTTAATATTTTAGATGTGTTAATAAATGTGATTGTTTTCTTAATTTCTCTTCTAGTTCATTTTTTTTGCATATAGGAATTCAACAGATTTTTGTATATTCACTTTGAAGCTTGCCAACTTACTATACTTATTTATTATTTCTAATAGCTTTACTCAGAGGAGACAAGCCAGTAGCTAGATTACAAAGTAATGTGATAGGTCTTAAAGGGTTCTTTTAAGTGGACAGGTTTAGAATTTATATCAGAGAAAACCATACAAGAAGTATCTCAGTCTTTAACAGAGTCCAGAAATTCAAGGCAAGAAATACACAGTATTTCATGTATTATTTCAAATTGAACTATTTTTGAGCAAATATACTATCAGTGTGGCATATGTAATTCAGCTGCTTGTATATACTGAAATAATAACTGAAGATATGGGTTTCTCTGTTCAGCATATCATCTATATATTATGGAACCAAAGCCAATGTATAGGGTATTGGCTTGTTGCATCAGTAACACCACAGTGACAAAGAAAAGAAACAGGAGTCACAGAGCAAGCTTGAGGGTTTAGGATGCCTAATGCAGGATGCTGCTTAAGAGCAAGATACTGCCCTTTTTATTGACAGGGAAAATGGTGGGTCAAATTGAATACTGGATTTGCGGGCTTTAGGGACAGTGAGTCTGCTGATGTACTCCAATCCCAACCTATGATCCAATATTATTAACAAGGCATTCCACTGATCAGTCCCTGGGGAGCAAAGCACATCAGTCAATGGCCCCCTGGATACTTCTGGTCATACCTGGAGATGTATAACTACTGCTCCAAATCGATCAATTGTCCTGTTCTAGTCTAATTTGAAAGGAGCCTTGTATGCTACACCCACAGCTTGTACTTTAAGAAATGACTTTACAGTGAACTTCCCCAAAAGATCATCAACTTAAACTGAGTCTCATAAATCAAGAGTGAACCACCCATGTGACATGGTTGAAGAATCATTGGGATGATTCAAGTTGTTTGTTTTTTTTTTTTTCTTTGCTAGTTCACCACACCAATTTCATAATTTAGATCAATGAATGAAGCCTTGACATTTTAGTTTTAACTCTGCATCCTTTAAAAACATATTCAAAAAATAAATAAAAAATAAAAACATATTCATAGAACACTTTACTAAGAGTTTATTAAATGCCTTGAAAGTCCCATTTAAAATTTCATCTGTGTATGTTGATAGACTCAAATGAGTGTGATGATGCAATATTATGTTAAAGATTATGGTTTAGATTAACTAAAGTTTCAACCTTGTGAGACTACTGTGCACCATGGAATATAAAACATTCACTGGCAACTAGTGTATTTTTTAAGCAAAATGATTTGGGTTTTAAGTAGAGTTTTAGAATACATCCTACTGTCATTTGTTTTTGCCTATCTTAAGTATCTTCGCACCCTGTTCAGGTTCTGTGTGCTAATTTAATTCCCCTGTCAAAACAGGTCTGTTTATTACTGACAGTGCTGTTGTTATACTAAAATGTTTGTGTAGTTGGTCAGTTGGTTGCCAAGGTAACTATCCTGATATGTGTTGCTTTTAGGAGTTTATCACTAGATATCACTAAACCTTGACTGCATGTGAATAATACAGATCTATCAAGGTAACATGTCTCTGTGCTTCACATAGGTTTTCCAGTATTAAGATCCAATATAGGAAGTGAGGATCAATATGGTAATGAGACTAAATATGTAATAATTATGAGCTTTTTTTTTTCCACATTCTTGCTCAGTAATTACCAAAATTCTTGGTAGGAATATACTTTCTTTACATTCTTAAAGTTATTAGTTTATGAATGAGGATCTCAAGTGAATTGTTTTACATATTTTGTGTCAAAATTCATGCGTAAATAATTTTATGGGGCATTTGACTTTGGATAGTGTAATTGGGTTAGAATAGTTGTAAAGGAAAACAATCAGTACAGATTTTCTCAAAACTCTAAACTTTTTTCTCTGCTACCAACTTGTAGGAATACTAGTGAGAGCACTATTTCCACTTCCTAAATTTCATTTTCTCTCCTCCCCAAAACAAAACAAAACATCAGGAACTGAGGTTTTAGAGCTCAGATATATGTTGGTGTATGTATTTCTTTTCACCAATTTTAATACTTTATATTCACTCATTCTTTCATCTTTTCTGAGCCTTCTCATTATCAATAGAGTTAGAGATTGCTCCATGAGTAGATTAGTAGATTACATAATTTAATACAGTTCCTGGCACACTGTTAGACTGAAACTAATTATGTATAGTATTAAAAATGAAAACAATTTACTTTTCATAAAGAATTAACTTGATGTTTATTTTCTTTCTTTATTTTTAAGAGCAAATAGGTCCAAAAATGATAACCATTAAGAGGATTTTTGGAAGGCTTTTCCTGACCTCTATTTGCAAAATTCTTTAACTTGCTGAGTTATAAGAATGCTATCATTTTAGAATCATTGTTTTTGGATAAAGGCTTTGGGTTTTCAAGGATGTCTGTAGCTGTAATGCATCTAGAACCATAACATTATAACAACAACAAAACAAAAATAAACAGACAACTATAAATCAGAGACATTCTGCAGGGGAGAGGAAGGGAAAGGGATCAAAACAAGGATGGGAAGAGCTCAAGGGACTCTGGTGGGGGTACACAGGTAAATTGGTGGTGGAAATTCTATGGGGACTACACCTGATGGAAGAAAGCAAACATTGTAAGAAAATAAATAAATAGAATATATATTTTTAAATGAGCAAATAAAAGAAAAAGATGGTATTTGCTAACAACACTTAAATAGGAATTTACTGGTATCACAGGTTGGAGTGCTCAGGTGACATACACAAAGATGACGTTTTGGGGACAAGGTATTTATTAGGGATCAACACCTGTGAAAGAAAAAGAGAAGCAGGGTAGGGCAGAAGAAGAAGTTAAATTCTGGCATAGGTCCTCCAAAGACTTAGCCAATTTGAAGATATGTTCAGAGCAAGTATGTTATAATATCCCGTTTTGAGCTGAAACATTTGCATTTATCCCTAAGCTTTTTCATTCTTCCAGCATGGACTGCCTAGAATGTTACAACCTCTGGTGAGGCTACTATTTGTAACAGAGGCTGGTTACAAAAGAGCTGTGTGATTGAGAGACTCTCTGCTGACCACACTCCTGCCATAGCTCAACATTTTCTCTCGGGAAAGCTGTACCTTTTACAATTAGATTTATAGTTGGATTTGAAAATTAATGAACTAAACCTACATTCAATGATACACAGACACACATTTTGCAAAGGGATTTGAAACATTCTGTTTTTGGTTAAGTTCCATCATGTATGTGTTTCTTACCCACGAGGGGAGCCTGGGTCCCTTATATTCATAGGAAAAAAATCACTGAGGTAAAAACAAGAAACCGCAAAACAAATAGATGAGAAAATAAGCAGTATTTTTCGCTTGTATCAGCTCAACATAACCACTGATCTACTTAGGCGCAAACAATTCTTTAGGCATTTTTGTTTGTTTTCATATTTCCCCTGAGTAAGTGGCATTTTGTCCAACTAGACATCCTTTAATATTCACAGTCTCTTTTTCTTCAACCTCACTACTTTTATAAGAGGAAAAAATATGTCTTCCTGTTGATTGCTTTGCTGTGTTTTCTAAAATCAGAATCATCTTCTGAGAACAAAGCACAAAGGTGATAACTTATGACTACAGAGATGTTAGTGGGCAGATGGAGGGGTATCCTGAGTCCCCCTAAATTTGATGTCATAAAAGCATTCTTCCATTCCCATACAAAGACAAAACATACTCTTAGTGTTAAAGATTTTAATACAATGATTGTGCATGGAGAGAGAAGAGGAGAAAGGATGTAGTCCTCCAATGAAACACCCAAAGTTACCCATCCCCATGTGGGTAAATGGCCAGTCAAACTGAGCCTTTTCAAAGCAGGACCACTAAGGTCCAAAATATTGCCACAAGTCTAAGTAATCTTCTGGCCAAGGATCCGTAAGGAATGAATGGAGTCAGACAAGTCTGGATGAAAGGAATAAAAATTAATGTACTTATCAAAATAAAGGCTGCCATTGTCAGCATCTCCATATGTCACTCACTCACTTTTTTCTTTCCAGTGTCTCTGTGTGTCTCATTTCCACTTGGGATCTTCCATGTCTCTCAAGTTCCTGATGCAAGCCCAAAGATGATAAGCAAATGGGTCCTTTTTCTTCACATGTTCTCTGTTCCATGTGTCTCCCCTCTTGTGCTTCCTCCAAGTCATGCATAGATTTACCTGGCCTCTCAGTTCTGCCCTTCAGTAGGGCATAAACTTACATAAACTTCATGGAGGAGGTATGGAACAGGTTACATGTCAATATGCATGCCCCACTGCTGTATGGATGTCTGATATAATCCCATCTGGGACGTGTTCTTTTACTGGGTAGGGTGAAGGTTACCCTGAAACTCCAAACTTACCTTCTCTAAATATGTTCTGCTATCTGATGCATCAAGAAGAAAAAAACATACTCTAGTGTGTGATACCTATTTAATGCAAAGGAAATTTAATATAGATAGAGTACAATGAAGACAAGAAAAGGGAAAGAATAGATAAAATAGTTTCCAAAACAAGCACCCAAACTTATCCATCCTCTCACAGGTAAATACTTAGCCAAACAGAGTTGGCCCAAAGTTGGATCACTGAGTCTCAAAAGCTTGTAACACACCTTCTAACACACCTTCTGGGGGGTACCCATAGGGAGGAGGTAGAAGGAGCCAGCCAAGTCTAGAAGGAAAAGAGTAAGATCAAAATCAAGATAAACACTGCCATTATTAACTTCCCAAGGATCATCACCTACATCTATTTCAGGTGTCTTCTTACATGTTCCTCAAGTCCCTGGTACAAGCCTGAGTAAAGAAGCAAATGCAGCTTCTTCAATTTTCTCTGCTCCATGTACTACCTCCAGGTCTTTCTTATTCTCCCTCCTTGTTCCTTCTCTCAGTCTCCTCTCTCCAGCCTCACCTTCCTGCTCAGCAGTACACTCCTTTGGAATGGGGCAGAGACTGGAAGCTCCCCTTCCCTTGAACACTTTCAACTCTTTCCTATTCTTAAATAAAAGCAAAGTAAAACAAAATGAATGATGTGTTATTATATTCTTCACCCCGTATCACTTTCTCTTCTAAAAACTGTTTAAACTTGTGCAATGCTGCTGCAGAATCATTTAAAATGTGGAATTAGTTATCAATAACCTCAAGGGTATAAAAAACACACAGAAACAAGAAGTTATATTACCCTGTTGGGCCATTATATAGGCATCAGCAAGCTTTAAAAAATCACAGTGGTTACACAAAATAATTTGCATTGCCCAATATCTTGTAAAAACAGCTGAATGTTTTATTTCACAAACTTCATTTTCAGGCTATGCCTCAATGATTTTTACTCACTAAATAGCATTGCTGAGCCATGAAAATATTCTCCCCAGGTACACAAAGCTCACTAGAGTTTTTGTTCACAAAATATTGATTTCATGATTAAACTTTCTATCAGATAAGAACTCAAGGTCTGAGATTTAGACTTTTCATACTGGGTTATGCTTACAGTTTGAAAATCCTTGAAAACTGTCTATTTCCATTAATAAAATATAATGCTCTACATGGAGAAGATTAGATTTACTCCCAAATCCCCAAGCTCACAAGAGGCTAATAGTCTATCAAACTTATGATTATATTTAAATGCTTAAGCTTCTATATGTGACTATAGTCATTATTTACACAGCTGAAAAGTAGGCTTGAAAGTTATCAGGAAACAAAATTGATGTGTGGTTACTTAGTAAAATGCACTGATAACTTTTGGACTATTTTTGATTATTTTCTACTTCTCCACAGAGATGTGTATAAAAGTATGAATTTTCTAAATTTGGTTTCTACTGGTCCTCACAGTTTCAGTGTCATTGTGAGATATTTAAACAAACTATGGTAAGATATTCATATGACCCTTACAGTAACGAGATACTTGGAAATATTTTATATTCTCTTTAAATTCCTCCATGTTTTGAAGGATAAACCTTTGTAAACACTAAGGTTATTCTTATAATTCTAACATGTTAAATCATTAATAGATTAAATTTTAAATATCTTAAGTATGCCATTATTTTTTTTTTTTTAAGATTTTTTTATTTAGCATACAAAAGCTCTGCTGTAAGCCAGAGGTTCACTAGGTGAGAGGGTTCACCAGAGACAGTGTTAGGTGCAGAAGAGGCAGACAGACTGAAATACACTGCTGAGGGGAGCAGTAGGTGAGATGGGAGTCTGCTCCACCCTGACCTGGGATAGAACTAATGCTGCAGTAGCTGCCTATAGCTTCATAATGTTGGAACTTACCACCTTATGCCATCAGGTTGACTACTTCATTATTATTTTATTCTACTACAAAAAGATTTAAACTTAAAGATCTCAATTCCCAAATGTACATTTGAAATTATACTTGCAAGTTGAAATTTCTCTACACACTCAGGTTCTCTGGAATATTTAAAGCATACTTACTGTTTAAAAATAAAAGAACAACAGGGCCCATATGGAATTATTTTTGTTATGCCCCACCAAAACTGACTCAGTGAACTAACTGTAATTTCAACTTTTACAACAGAAGGACTTTAAACCAATCAACCTGGAACCTCCTGGTCAACACCAGAAAAAAAAAAAATCTACACAATAAAACAAGCCTGCTTGTCCCTGAGGGAAGGTGGCTTTGCAAGAAACAATCTTTCTTTTGCTAATAACCTTGCCCCAAGTTCCCTCTGCATGTATAATAAACTTCCATTTGTATACCTTCCTAGAGAGCCCTAGACCAGCTAGGGGATGTGGCCCAATATCTAACCCTTTTAATAAAGCTCATTATATTACTGAATTTACTTGGTTGATTTTTTTTATTTTTTAGAAATATATGTTTTTACATTCTAAAACAAAAGTATTAATAACGAAGTCAATTATATTTTCTTTATAAAAGAATCTAAGTGAGTCTCAATTTCTTAAGGTTTTAAATGCTTAATGTAAATAATACAATTACATAATTTTATATGTGCTTTCCTAAAGCAAAATTTTTAGCTTCCCCTTTAATTTTCTAAGTACTTAAGTACTAGAACTATTGTCTTAGAAGCAGCTGAACCTTTTGCTACAACACTGAACTCTATTATTATCAGTTATTCCATTATTAAAGGATGGAAGTGGTGATTTTGAACATGTCCCTTAAATGTAGGACCTATATTTTAAACCCAATTTAAATATATCACCGTTCCTAAGGCACTGGCTCTTGCTTGGTTGGATTATTATTTATGTTGCTCTTAACTTTACAATTTGCTTTCCTCTGCAACTCTAAAAATCTTTGAAACTGATAGAATTCTGCATTCTTAAAAAATATATCTTTCTTCTCAGTACCACATAATGATTTCAAATATAAAAATAATGTCCAATTGAGATTTTTCTGTTCCTCTCTACTGTTTGCTATTATCAATTTTTATTATTTTTAGCAACAACTGTTTCTTTATCCTTTAAGAGAATTGGAGTACTCGGAGTTGAAATACATTTTAAAGTTCATCTAGACATTTACCCATCCAATGAAAAAGAATCATTTTAAAACTGAAAGAAAATGAGTTTATTGAAAACAATATTGTCACTGTCTATTTTATTATTGTTGTTGTCATTTATGCATAATGTCTTACACTCAACTTTTTATTAACATGACTATATAATTTGTCATCCAAACTGGCTACTCGTAGGATAACACTAGGGTATTTGCTAGCATAGATATGCTCAACCATAGCCAACCAAAATGTTTAAAATGTTCCCCTTTACAAGGAATTGTCTAGAGCACTGATTTTTATAGTCTATATCCTGTGAAGATTTTTAGTCAATTAAGTTCAAATACCATTACAATATGTAGAAATATTCAAATAGGATCTCACTGGTTGAACAAAAAACTGCAGACAGGAACTCTGTAATTTTAGAATCCTCTGGAAAAGTACCATGATCCCTTCTGTGCCTCTTTTGAAATACGAAGCACCACAGCTTGAAAGCCACTGTATTAATGGAGAAAAACAGTATTTATCAAACACCCATATGGTGCCAGACAAAATGCATTGTAGTTGGCTGGTACCAGTGAAGCTGAGATTTAATTCTATGCCTATCAAAGTCTCATTCCCATTCTTCAGGAGAAAGTTTACTGCATATTTATCTATTTCTTACATCCCTATTGTTTTTCAGAGGCTTAAAAGAAAGAGGATATGAAGAAATAAAGGTAGGTTTTTGAAAATAAAAATGTTTTTTGTTCACACTATAACCCATTGAAGGACAGTAAGATAACTCTTAAAGTTCCTAAGGCATACAGGCTGTTGGAAACCCTAATTTGACATATGATTCCAGAAGTGAGGAAGGGAAAAAAATAGTGAAATATCTACTACTTGTTAAAGTTTCTGTGTAAAAGAGGAATGTCTTTTTTATTCACATTTCATTGGTCAGAACAAGTTACATGGTCATGTCTAAGTTAAATGGTGTGAGGGTATATAGTTCTTCCTATTGAGGGAATAAAATAATGTAGTCAGTTTGTTACAGGGCAGGGAGAGGGGCACCCCAGAATCCCCAAACCTGTCCTTTTTGAATGGGTTTTGCTATTTGCTGCATTAAGATAATTACATAAGACATAATGGAAAGGAACTTTAATATAATTGGCAAATAATATAGAAAGGACAAAGAATATAGTTCCTAAGTTAAGTATTTAAAGTTACCCATATTTTGAGGGTAAAAGTTTAGCTAAATAGTACTGGCCTAAAGCAAGGCCCAAAAGCCTGCCACAAGTCTAAAGGACCTTTCAGTAGAGACCCATAGAAAAGGGTCAGAAAGAGTTAGATAAATCCGGGAGGAAAAGAGCAAAACTAAAATTAAATAAAAGCTACCATTGTTAAACTCCCCATGGGTCTTGTCTGTTCTAATTAGTTTAAGACTAAAAAGCAGGTGTCTCCCAGGTGGCGCAGTGGGTTAAGCAACACACTATGAAGCAAACCGCAGCCACTGAAGCACAAGTTCGAATTCTGCCGCTGGCCAGGGAGGGGACCCACATGGCACAGCAGACCTCTCCTGCCTTGCCTGCTGCTCCCCTCAGCAGTGTATTTCTGTTGATCTGCCTGTTCTGCTCCCTGCTCTCTGTGGTGAATTCTCTCACCCCCCCACACCTCTGGCCTGTACCCCAGTGCTTGTGTGCATAAAAAAATAAGTCTTAAAAAAAAAAAGACTAAAAAGCAAGCACAGTTTTTTTACATGTTCCCTTGCTCCATGTGCCTCCTCCAGGTTTCCTTGCTTTTCTCCATTCTGCTTTTTTTTTTCTCCCTTCTTTCTTCCTCCTCTCTCCAACGTTGTTTTATTTCTGTTCAGATCTACCCACTTAGGGCAGAACCGGGATTCTGGAACTTCCCCCTTTCCTGGGGACCACCCTGTTACAAGTTGACCACAATCAGATTTTTGCAAAATTTATATTTTTGAAACTTACAATATATATTCTTATTTTCTAGGGAATAAACCAGACACACTTTCCAATATTCATCTCAAATTTCTTCTTTTCCAAGTAAAACTTCATGTTTCAATCTTTTTGAAAAGGCATTGCTTAAAGTAGAACCTCCCAAACTTGAAAATGCATTTGCTTTTTCTGGAATGATGAAAATATAGATTCTGAATCAGAAAGCCTGAATGAGGTCTAGAATATAGTTTTGGCTTACTTGTTTACAACCTGAATAGCAACTTTGAATTTACTATTTTGAGACTCTAATTAGAAATTCAGGTCTAGACTTCTGTCCTAGAGAAATTTTGAGATAATAATTGGTGTATTAAATCACGAAAGGTGATAATTAGTTACCTGGAAAACAAGAAATGAATACACATCCAGATTTAAAAAGCAGCAAAATAACTTCTTCTGAGTACAAGACTTGTCATGGTGAATGGGTGCCATTAAATGAGTACAAGTATTCAGATGAAACTTTTACCCTGTGCGTGTTGTTTGACAACAATGCATGCCATCTATTAGTTTCTTAACTTCTAATTGAAAACCAAAGACTAAGAAATATGCAAGTGGCCATCTATGAAAACCCATTTTCTAAGTCTTTGAAAACTTACTGTTTCTTATTATATCAAAAAGCAATTATTCTTTTTGTGTTTTGGTTGTGTTTCTTTGTTGGTTTTATTTCACAATCTATCATGTCAGTGTTGAAAAAGCAAATCTGGAGAAAAAGCGTTAATGCAGTTGTGGGTAGTCACTAACACTTAAAAATGCAGGACTGTAATCAAAAACAGACACACAGTGAGAAACAACAATAGAAATAATAACATAATTATTTGAAAGTGCATCTGGCGGCATGTGGCCAGTTGCCAGCTATTGCTCTCTGAGATAAAACTGAGGGCCAAATCAAAGCAATAATTGGTAATCCAGCATTTTCTTCACAGACCTTTCCTTGCCAGCAATTTAGCTGCTGATGTTTCAGTTCCATACCATTTCTCATCATTCTCCACCCACAGGATGGGATCTAGAAAGCTCCACTTTCTATCACCGAGTTGGTTATAAGAACCATCCTCTGGCTCAGAGTTTTTGCTTCATCATTTCTCTTACAGTGTAATGAGAACAGGGACAGGCTTTAATGAAAAGATACACAAAGGTATGTGAAAGATCACTAGAAACTAACAAAGAATAGTGAAATACTTCGGAGCCATGAAAAGAAAGGGATTGATATCACACATAGGCAAATTTATCAGAATTCAGAACGACTGTTATCTGGCTGTCAAAAATATGTTGGGACCTAACTTTGAGAGATACACATGTTCAACAGATAACATCTTAGCTCTATTATATAATAATATATATATTTAATATATCATATGTGCTTTATTTTATATATTTATATATTGCATGCATTCTAGAATTAGATCATAATCAATTGAGGAAGTGAATTAAATGAACGCTATAGAGCTATAGTCTTTGCATGTGATAGTCAAACCTAAAATTTCCAGAATAAGCAACCAGGGAGAAAATAAATGGATATTTAATAAGGCAGGGAAAGAACTAATTGGAATTCACAAAAATGACCAGGTTGTATTGGTTCCATACCTGAAGGTAACCCTGAAGTAAAAACTGGTGACATTCATTATATAGCTAAATACAACACTTGCTGAGAAGTTGGAGAATCTAAAGGAGAATAGAAATAAATTCATACTTTCTCCAATCCTGACAAAGCATCATGAATAACTAGTAAACTTAAGAGGGCAAAAAAAATTTCCTGTCTTCTAAAGGATGAAGAGTCTCAAAATGTTTGATAGTTCCTCTCCATCCTAAATATAATTTATGATCTATAAAAATCTACACCAGTGTTATTACAGTGGGTAGTTAACTAGGTAAATTTTTTTCAGTTAATGGTTAGTTAATTGCTATTTCTGATGAGTATAAATTATTGTAAATAGATCATTATTTATGAAATTGACTCTACATATGTGACACTATATGCATTAAGACTTAAAAAACATTTAATCACCTACCCAACAATTTTTTTTCGATGTGTATACTAGATCAGAAATCCATACTGATGATCTTCAGAGAAAGTCTTAGAGTATCTAAAACAACATGGATTCTGCCCAAGCAGTATGATGTTGAGTCCAATCTTAACAATTACATTATTTTTTTTTTCCTTTTTCACATATCAAATAAGTGATATAGGACACAAAAGTACTGATTGGGTGGCAAGGACTTGACCTAATATGTTTTTGTGGGTAGATTTGCCCAAATGGTCACTCGAATTGTGGAGGCCAAAGCAGCCAGAAGTAGTTTTTTTTTTTTTTTTATTTATACAGTCCAGTCCAGATATGTGGGGGTGGGGGGGGGAGAGGATTCATCAGAGACAGAGTGAGGAGAACAGACAGATCAACTGAAATGCACTGCTGAAGGGGGCAGAGGGCATGGCAGGAAAGGTCTGCTGTGCCATGTGATCCTCTTCCGGGCCAGGGATCAAACTTACACTGTAGTGGCCTGAGGCTCCACGGAGCAACACTCAAACCCTTGTGCCACCAGGGAGGCCCATCAGTCAGAGATAGTATAAAGTAGGGGGGGGGCGAGAGAAAAATTGCTTGCCAAAAAATGACTGTAATCATATGTGTGCATAATGTTAGGGTGAAAGTAAGAAAACACAAGAAATTTGCTCTTGATATTCTACTTGCCTCCAAAACAAGATATCTTTAAGGCCTAAATTGGCTTTCTGCCTACATTTATCCTTTCAGTACTAAATTGAAACCAAAAACTAAATTGAATAGTTCAATTTAAGCCCTGTTCTCAGATTGGTAGTTCTCTAATGTTAATACCCACTGAGTAGAAGAAGTAATGCCCACTATTTTCTTGTGTTTCAGGGAAAGCATCTGAATCCCAATTGAAATAATAAAGTAAATTATTAAACCTTTTTTAAAAAAAACTGTGTGGCTTGGAATGATCATTGACTTTGATCTTAGTGGGTTAATGGTTAATGGTTTTTTGATGATTAAAAAAATGTTTTCTTTGTGATAATGATTCTCTCATTTTTCTATTCATATGCTTGCCTGTTCTTTAAGTGACTGACAACACTATTTTTGAACAATGTATAGTTTTGTAAACAGTTCATTTAATATTTGGGACCTTCATAGTTACAAATACTAGATAAATATTGCTTTCTTTGCACAAAGATGGCAAAAGTATATCTTTCTAAATGAAATCTTGAGAGAGGTTAGTGATACTTAAATATTAAAAAATAAAAGTATTCAAAGTTGCATGAATAAAAGCAATTTATAAGAAAAATAATTTGTAGAAATGCATTTTTAAAATATAAAATGTAAATGTAAAGTTAAATTTGTATTTTAAAACAGATGCTTAAGTAGATAAATTGGTATCTCAAGATAACATTCTGTATTTCCATAATACTTCAGCGTTTACAACATGTTTTCTCATATGTTGTTACGCATGACCATCCTATCATCATGAAATTATATTTAAGTAACGTTATTCTTTTTATGCAGATGAGAAAAATGAGTTCATGTTACATAACGTTACATAGCTGAAAGTGTCAGAAGTGGGACTGAGAAGGTATATTTTAAGTCCATGCAACTTTTTTGAACTGCTAGTATAATACTTTTAGCAAAGATTTTCTTTTCTTTTTTTTTTTTAAGATTTATTTATTTATGCATACAAGAACTGGAGTACAGGCCAAAGATGCAGACGGTGAGAGGATTCACCAGAGACAGAAGGGACAACAGAATAGGCAGATCGACTGAAACACACTGCTGAGGGGAGCAGCAGGTGAGACAGGAGAGGTCTTGCTGTGCCATGTGGGTCTTGTTGTGCTGCAGTGGCAGTGGCTTGCCTTATAGTGAGGCACTTAACCCATTATGCCACCATGGAGGCCCCATTTTTAGCAAAGATGTTTGGAGTATGCCTGTGCTGTGTGCAGTATCACTCTACATTTACGTATCTAGCATCACTCCCTATATGTGTAGCATACTGGTTGCAGAAGTATCTTGCAAAAGAAAATATAACCAACAGCATAAAACAAGTAAGTCTGACCTCTATCATATTTGTGCTATGTTTTATGAAGTATAACAAAGCTCTATTCACTAGTTACTTCCAAAAGAATAACTTTGTCTAATATATAAATTATTTTTCCCTTATAATTAAGGGTAGTTGATACAGTGTTTCTTAATATGCTCATTCCAAGAGCAGATTGAGGAAACTGATAGTAGCAATATCCAATTCAAAACCTGATATGTTACAATGGTGAAAACAGGAAACAAATATATAACGAATTCAGTTGAACATTTTTATTAGTAGTTTATTTAGTGTTCATTTTGTCAAAGGAAACCCACCAAGGCACATCTGTTTATGTAAGTGGCATAGAGTTGTAGCATCTAACAAATGAAAAGATATGTCACTTTTCCTAGATACAGCTAAGAAAACTTAGTCCTGTCCTTATTCATATAGTGTAAATATACATTTGTTTCAACTGTGGAAACCACTTTAGGGAATTCGACTCTCTGACTATTTTGTTTTATGCTATAACACTTATTTTATTTCATTCATTCTTCCTAAAATTAAACTTACCTCCCATGATGAACACTAAAATTGTTTTTTCTATTTATTTAAATTGCACTGTTATTCCTGAGTGTCTTGCTAGGTTAGTCTATTTATAATCATTGAGTATTTACTACATGATACTTTGTGTTTCTGAAATGTGAAATTACTTAAGAAAAACAGATATTATTTGTTTTCTGCTGATTTTTTCCTTTATATCATTGAGTTTAATCTCTATAAACTGTAATCTCACATCATATATGAATTATCATTCTGAAATAAAGTGCTTCTTTTGCATAGCATTATACTATATGAAATAATCCATAATTTAAGGAAGAGACTAACTGATCACTCACCAAATGGTATATTATCCTAAGACTAGTTCTTGTCTGTCATTGCAATTTACATTGATTAGAAATTGTGATGTTCATTTTCTCATTTTCTTCTTCAAACCATCCATTAATATGTTCAAGATATTTAGTAGTATCCTAAATACATATTATAGTCATTGACAGACAAATACACATATAATTGAGTTAACTGTATTGATAATACCTCTTTTCTAGCAAACTCAGAATTTAATGAGTGCTGGACTTTTTACAATATACTTTTGTGATGTTATTTCCTCAAAATATATTTCAATCTATACAAAAGTAACTGGATGAAAAATAACACATTGATATAGATTGAAGCAACTGCTAAAATGATTTAGAAAATATGGCTTATGAAGGAATCTGATCAATTTATTATAATAACAATTTTAAAAAGAGAAAATACATAGGCATTTTATTAACCTATTTTCATGAATTCATTGAAGAAAGAAATTTTCAAGGACTTTCTGCAATGTGTTTATGCGAATATTTCTTTAAATCTATTAGCAAATGTTAGCAAAGCAGGCGGCCAAACTTTGAGAAGGGTCTGTGGCTGCAGATCAATTTAAGTTGTGAGTATATCTTCTTTATTGAAATCAGTTTCACTGTGC
The DNA here is from genome assembly GCA_019455555.1 of Galemys pyrenaicus. Classification (NCBI taxonomy): domain Eukaryota; kingdom Metazoa; phylum Chordata; class Mammalia; order Eulipotyphla; family Talpidae; genus Galemys; species Galemys pyrenaicus. Next base: position 5,322,974 of record JAGFMF010012105.1, read on the forward strand.
ATTGATTTGTTACAAATGCATTAAGTTGATGATACATTGAATCACTAATACAACAGCAATTAAAATATTTTGACTATTTTTGAATATTTCTAAAATGCAAAGTGTTGCTCCCTTAGTTTTGCTTGAGATGCATATGCTAAGTAAGTAGGGACATAGGGAAATACTTGAAATGTAATCTAAAATACAAAGCCAAAGGATATCTTTATGAAACTGTTAATTTAAATTTCACCCTGTTTAGGTCCTTGTCTAAATTGTCTTGTCAGTAAGTCTTGGGCAATGGAATAATCTTGCCATTTTAATAGTAAATATCCAATTGTGCTGTCTTATCCTTATTATCCTGATTTTGGGCTCTTCTGCTTTTGGTGAAAATGTCTAAACAAGAAGAAATGGAAGCTTTCTTATTCATCTTTTTGTTTAACCCATGTAAAACTCAGACTCTTACACTGGAGAAATTAAACATAATGTTATTTCACATACTTAAAAAAAGTTGCTTAACCAACTTCTAAAATAGTGGAATGAAGCAAGTTGGTAGGTGTTGTTTGGATACATATAACTTTTTAGACTTGTGACCTAACAATGATCTAACATGAAAAGCTATCCAGCTAGCTACATAGTATAGTAAGATAGTATAAATTCAGATTCTGACTTCCAGGACCAACTCTTGGCTCTTCCACTTATTGACCTAAAGTGTACTAGATGCTTTTGTGTTTCAGATTCTTTAAGTACACAGTGAAGTCAGTAATACTATATATGTTACAAGGTTTTATGAGAATATCTGGGTTAATATATGTAGAACTTTTAGAACAGTGCCTGCATGTAATCATTATTTATGTTAACTGTTGTTATTTACTGAATTAGATATAGTGGGTACTACATTATTTTATTTAGCTTTAACATTATGTTTTAGCAAATGTTTTTCTTGATTATCATTTAGAAGAGATAAATATATATGATTCTGAGATTCTTATTTCTAATTTTTTATATTTACATATATTTACATATTGATAAAGCAGGGATTCTATAAGCAGTCTATTTTAGATATTTTGATATGGTAAGAGCTAATAAAACATATACAACACCTTCCAAATAAAGAAATAAATGTCTTCCAGTAAATCTGTTGAGAATTGCATTTAAACATGTGTAACATCATTCATCTGAGTATCTTAAAATTGCCTTATAGACAAGTATGATTCTATATAAGAGCCAGAGAAAATGAGATCTGAAATTACTTTTCAAAAGGTCAAAAGGCAGAAATCTAGTAACAAAATTGAGGTTTCTGAATTCCTAGTTGGGCAATGTAATCCTACCTGAGTCATCCCAATCCTTCTAATAACCTAGATGCTGAACAGTTAATTTTCCACATGAGTGGATTAAATACTGGGACCCTTTACTCCATCACTCCCTCTAGCTCCTCACAACCTTTCCCATGGTGATTTCCAAAAGGCCTGCACCTTTCTTTGACGAGAAATTTCCTTATCAAGCTATAATTAATTACTCAACAACTTTGGTTAGTGTATAATGGAATTGACTTGGGTTTTCACAGACACAAATCTGGTTAGTAAAATTACTCAACAAATAATTTTGGACATCTAACATGCTGGTTGCTACATGAGGCAAAAAGAATAACAAAAGAGATTTGCTCCATTTTTCTCTTGCAGCAAACATATCCAACAATATGCCTGTTCAGATATGCCAAAACAATCATTGTCTTGGAAAGTCTCTGAACTTTCATGTTAGTTCACCAAATGTTGAACACAAAGTTGCAATTTACTAACTTGGCCCAATACAGACAAATATGGAATTGTATATAACAAATATCTATATTTCTCTATCAATAGATAGGTAGGTAGGTAGGTAGGTAGGTAGATAGATAGATAGATAGATAGATAGAAGATAGATAGATAGATAGATAGATAGATAGATAGATAGAACTCCCTAATGTCCTACATTGCTCTCCTTCATGCACACAAGCAAACCAAGCCCTGCCTATTTATCTTTTCTGATGGGCATTTATTGTGGAGTCCTCTTTCTTTGTACCTTTATCACAACCAAGATGATATACATAAGTGATACATATATATATATATCACTTGTATTATATTTTCATATATATTATATATTAACTTATAGTTTCTTACATATATTTATATATTTCACTAACCTTATAATTTCTCACAGTATTAATAAGATTGCTATGTCTTAATGTTCTGATATATTCTCTCAGCCCCCTTAAAAGACTTCAAATCCCCTTTCAGTTATTATCACTTCTACTTTTTTTTGTTTCAAACTGGCTTCACATTGAGTTCCCAAGTATTTTACACAATTTCTAGATTCAAAAAAATTTGCCTTTATTTATTTTTATTGAAGCAACATTGAATTATAGCATTATATAATTTCAGGTGTTCATCACTGAGAATGAATACATGTATAGCTACATTCAGTTCCCTATCAAAACTCCAAATCTATTTTCACAGCAATTTTCTGTATTCTCGAGCAAAGGGAAATTGAGATCTTTCAGTGCAGAAACAGATATGTGACAGTACTAGATTTCTAGAAATCCATAGATTTTACAACAGTATGTCATACTATGCTCATGGACCCTGAGAAAACTCTTAGGTGGAATAGAGATGTGATATAGTTTGCAAACTCCCATGAAATGGGGCAAAATTGTGTGTGTTTATGGTATGCAATACATGTATGTGTCATATATGTGATATGTGTATGACATTTTTCAGGTGAAATTTCAGAGCTTTTCAACAAGAACTGACATTTGAAAGAAAGAATAGATTTTTAAAAATTGTAATTTAGGAGAGGAACATGAAAATGAGGAACAAGAAAATGCATAAGGGAAGAGAAATCATCTTAGTTAAGAGAAAACTCTTTTAAAAGTATAGGACATTGATGACACATTCCATAAGAATGAGAGCAAGGTATTCAATAGAGAAGCTGGAAATACTTGCATACGTAGAGAAGCATTCAAGCAAACTTTCTATTTCATCATAAACATAGAGAAAAGTTTTTAAATAGGGTTCTTTTATGGGAAAATAGTTTTAATACTTTCCATCATTATTACTAGCTACATAACCAGTCCTAGGGTAAAGTATTTTACATGAATCAAAGTGCTCACCAAAACAGTCTGAAACAGGTTCTAGAGTGCATTTCATTAACTCATTTTTCATATAGGAAAACTGACAGTCAATGAGGATACATTACTTGATACTGCTCATGTAGCAAACAAGTTGATGCATCAAGATGTAAATATGAATCATTAAACACTTGACTAACCACTACTAGCATAAGTAGATGGTCAATTTTGAGAATAAAAATGAAATTCTGCAGGAAAAGGAATAAATCGGTACATGAATAAAACGTTATTACTTACTTCCCCATTCAAATTTTGGTCTGCTTCAACTACAAAAAGCTTCTTTTACAATTTATTTCAAATTATTAAATTATCATTTAATAACCTATTTTAATCATTTTTTCCCTTATCAGAGTGCTAAAAGCATGCTTCAACAATGGAGATTCTTGCTTGCTATTGTCTTCTTTACTATGCAGTTGCTTCATAAGATACCCTTATTAAAATGCCAATTAAAGTTCTGACAAAAGATTAAAAATACTACAATTTTGAGTAAGAATAGATATTAACACTTTTCACGTTGTGATTATGTACCTTGTCCTTACTAAATAATATAAAGTTCCTTTTCTCCTCTTCATTTTAATGAAATGAATTAGAGACAAGTTGCTGACATTTGGAAAAGAATCTCACTAGAACACTGAATCAGAAAGCAAATTGAGTAAGTAAGCTATTATTAGGGGTTATTTTTTGCTTTAGACTGATCCGTGAGAATAGAAGATGCAGTTGCCATAGGTATAGGTGGAGTTCAGATGAGTAATTTGTACTGCTAGTGTGTGCAGAATGCTTGTGTGTAGGTGAACTGGAAGATATTTCAGCCATTTTATAATGAACTCTTTTATCAAAAACCAGGCACCAAATGCCTAAATACAGAATAATTTTAGACATGAATATGTGCAAAAGTTTAGCATTTACCAATAAACTTATAATATAAAATCAAATGTTCCAACATCTTTTTTTTAAAGATTTATTTATGTATGCATACAAGCACTGGGGTACAGGCCAGAGGTGTGGGGGGGTGAGAGGATTCACCACAGAGAACGGGGAGCAGAACAGAACAGGCAGATCAACAGAAGTACACTGCTGAGAGGAGCAGCGGGCACAACAGGAGAGGTCTGCTATGCCATGTGGGTCCTCTCCCTGACCAGAGGTAGGGATCGAACTCATGCTGCAGTGACTGCGGTTTGCTTCACAGTGCATTGCTTAACCCACTGCGTCACCAAGGAGGCCCTGTTCCAACATCTTTTATCAAGAAAATGCAAATGAAAGCAACAGTCTTACCACCTTATGGCCCATATGAAAGTGTTTCCAAGGGTATGAAAAAGGAAGTATGGGACACTGTTCATAGGAATGGAGACTGGTTTAGCCTCTATGTAAACCAGTATAGAGCATTCTCAAAATATTAAGAATAGATCTGTCATATGAGTAAGTCACAATAATATACTCTGACAGTTTTCTTAGTTAAATATAGTCATGCGATAAATGAATATTAAAATTACTTGTCAAGGTTTTGAGCAAAGTCTTCTTCCGAAAATTGTTTCAACTTGAAGATTTAGATTTCATTGAAAAGAAAGAGCAATAATCCTCTGTTAACCTTGTTTTTTAAAAGGTGAAATGATTACTATCAATTTATTTACATCATGATAGATGAGAAAAAATCTAGAAACTTTTGAGGCAGATAATCTTTTAAAGATTTATTTATTTATGCACACAAGCACTGGGGTACAGGCCAGAGGTGTGGGGGGGGGGTGAGAGGATTCACCACAGAGAGCGGGAGCAGAACAGGCAGATCAACAGAAGTACACTGCTGAGGGGAGCAGCGGGCACAGCAGGAGAGGTCTGCTGCGCCATGTGGGTCCCTCCCTGGCCGGAGGCAGGGATCGAACTTGTGCTGCAGTGGCTGTGGTTTGCTTCACAGTGCGTTGCTTAACCCACTGCGCCACCAGGGAGGCCCCCAGATAATCTTTTAATGGTTAAACAAACAAAACAACAACAACAAAATCCCTAACCTATTCCTCTAAAGCCTAATGGGTAAATCATGGGTACACCCACCTTTTTTAAAAAGAGCATTTTATTGAAGAGAGTTATGATTATCATTTACATATTGTCTAGGACTGTTTTCATCCTATAATTATAGAGCTGAGTAGTTACTGACCAACTGAGTAGTTTCATAGACCAACTGAGACCTGTTGGTCTATGAAAATAAAAATGCTTACATTATGGTCTTTTACAGAAAAGTACGTTGTAGATCATTTGATTTAAAGAATCAGAGTCCAGATCAACTTAGATATTGGGGAAAAAATCTATATACAAACTGTGCCCTAAACACATGCAAACAACATGTTTTAAACTCTGGAGTAATAACATCTGAATATTAAAATGCAAGTTCTTTAAGAGGAAAATTGGCGACAGAATAATACTTTGAACCCAATTTTTATAGATTCATAAAAGTTCTGCCTTATAGATTATTTTAGAATAACCTAAATTTAAACCTGTACGACAGGAGATGGTCCTGCTTTTTGCAATTATCTGATCTATTTCTAATAGTTTGGAGATTTGTTTTCTGGTGTGTTGTAATTCTTGTTTTTCATCAGGGAGTGAATCTAATTTCCTGAAAAAAGAAGAAATTTGTTTTTTTCATATATTTATATGCCATTTTTATATACCCTCCCTGTTTTCCTTCCTCCCTTCTTGTTTTCTTCCTCATTCCCTCCTTCCTTCTTTCCTTTTGTTTTTGTTTATTCCTTATAGCATTGACTAGGAAGTATATTATCATATTTAAGAGTTAGTAGTGATACATATATCTAATTCCATATAGATGATATAAATCAGATTTCAGTGCTAGTCAATTCTCTGAGTTACTTTGGCATTTTAGAAAACTAAAATATAATCTGTTTAGGTGGCTAAAAAAACAACGTAATTATGATAATCCTCATAGTCCTCACATTCTAGTATAAGAGGTACAGTATGTAATACCTAACAATGCAATACTTATTTGAGAATCTCCAAATTTGACTTATTAGTAATGTCCTAAAATCTGAGATAAATTTGTTAAAATGGATCTTTTGAATTAAGTGAAATTATAAAAGACAAATTAATTATTTAGATATGTAAAATGTCTGAAGAACACCCTACTAATAGATGGATTTCATTATCATCCTCTAGGAGACACACTTTCTTGAGAATTATGAATATTTCACCAAATTTCTATGCCTTTGATCATCCAAATTATCTGAGAAAATATATATATTTAATTGCTTTACTCCATTCTTTATTAAAAAAAAAATATGTGTAACCTCCCAAAGGATACCCAGATATTTAAATTTAGATTCTTTACAATCTATTTTTATCATGCATATCTTTTAATTATTATTTGTGATATCATGTATGCTCACGTTGCTGAAATTAGTAAATTAAATAATATTTACAGGGTTTATAAATGGTAGAGTGTCTTATGGTGAGCTAGTCATTTTTTAGGTAACAATTATACAATCTGGACATATAAAATATACAATATAAAAAACACATATTTAAAAGCATTAAAGAGTGAACAAAAGGAGACAGAAACTAAAGCGTAGTTGATTACTTAAGAAATGGTATTATACCAGTACATTTTGCTTCTACATGACTTCATGTCTTAAAATAGACCCCAATAATCATCATGAGAAGACTTCCAAAGGAATTTGGGCTGGCTGGCTTAGGATGTGCTAAAGTGGCTTATTTATAATTTTGAATTAGGGTTATTTGAAAACAGTAAAACAGAACTTTCCTCTATGCTAAAAGGAGATAAATCTCTCTGTGATAGGCACTCTCCCTATGTCAGGAGGCAAGGAATTATTTTTATTTCCACAGTTAGGATTTTGAAGGTCTTTCATCTGTGTGAATAAGCTCTGTTTAGCTAACTAAATTAGCATCCAAATAAATAATTTATTTGAGCTGTCATTTCTATAATCAATAAAATATATGCTAATGTGATAACTATAACCAAAATTCTATAATCAATTAAAGTATCCTTTATAAATTAAAGCAAAATCCATTTTCTGATAACAAAAGTGTAGAGCTTATCACCAGTGAATGTATTCTGAAAAAAATGCTAAAAAGAAGTGTTAGGTCGAAGATTAAACACACCATTGGAAACTCATATCCCCATGAGGGAATGAAAGAAAAGTCCCATTTGATGAGGAGAAAAATATTGTCAAAGAGTTAGGAACTTTGTTTAGTTTAACTTGACAAACATAGACAGGGTTAGGTATTCCAGATTAGGGTATGGTCTCAAACTTGAATCCATGAAGGCTGACTCTGTCTTGCTTTCCTCAGGCTATCACTATTTTCTTATGTCTTTTATTCCTAGCTTTCATTCATGTATATTCTGAGCACAGACACAAACACTCACAAAAAACAATTCGTTAATTAATTGAACATTACTGACACAACAGAAAATCAACTCAAAGTACTTTGTGTGTCATTCAGCACAAATATAATTTCCTAGAATTGTATTTCAAGTGATTTAGGTTGCAATCTCTTTGGGGTTGGGGAGGGTCTGGTTTTACATACATTTAGATGCTGAAAATAGAAAGTACATTAAGTCACAAATTGTCTTTGGTGGATCCTTTTACCCCCCACATAACAAGTCTTTAAAAAAGAAAGTACAGGGCCTCCCTGGTGGCCCAGTGGGTTGAATCCCGCACTGTGAAGCATCTGCAGCACAGAAGCGCTAGTTCAATCCCCAGCCAGGGAGGGGACCCACATGGTGCAGCAGACCTCTCCTNCCTCGCCCGCTGCTCCCCTCAGCAGTGTGTTTCAGTGGATCTGCCTGTTCTGCTCCCCACTCTCTCTCTGGTGAATCCTCTCACCTCCCATGGCTCTGGCTTGTACCCCAGCTCTTGTATGCATAAATAAATAAATCTTTAAAAATAAATAAATAAATAAAAAAGAAAGTACAAAGTGGGAAACAGAACAGGTAGCTTAACTGAAGTACACTGCTGAGGGGAGCAATGGACTAGGCAGGAAAATTCTGCTGCATCATGTGGGTCACCTCGCCCCCACCCCTCAACCCCCAGCCAGTGGCAGGGATTCAACTTGTGCTTCAGTGACTGTGGTTTGCTTTTTAGTCTGTTGCTTAACCCATTACGACACCAGGGAGATCCCAAGAATTATATATTCCCTAGCAGCTGACACCATTTTTCACATGACTTGTCCAAGGGATTTTTGTATACCTTAACATTTGGGAACGACACTGAGGGCAGCAGGGGCAGGAGAAGGTGTATTGGCTTTGCAAAGGTATTCATGGATACCAGGGTATCCTGATTACTATTTATTGTCTTGTTTATAATACTTCTCACCTCTAATACTTTTCTCTACATTTAACTTTTGATATAACACATAGGTCAAAATATGTTTAAGAAGAACAAACAAGCCCCAGGATATACCTCCTGTACTGAGGGTGATCCCTGTACAAATAATTATTTCCATTCTCATTAAACAATTGTGGTTAAGGATACAAACAATATAATAGATACAGAAGGGAGAAATAAATCAACCACACACTCACACACAAAACAAAATTTGATAACAATGCAATCCTGTCATTAGGCCAACAGCAGTTAAAAATAAATGTAGAAACAATTGTTTACCTGAAATAGGTCACAATTACTAATTGCTGATTAGAAACTCATTCAAAAGATACAGAATATTACCTCTTGTTCCCACTCTTCCCTGTTGTCTTTTTATATCCTTGTCAGTGTAAAGTTCTGCTAGCATTCTTTCTAGAAGTAAGTTCTGCAAAGGCAGTTCCTAAGATGTAAATTTAAATTCAAATATTTAATTAAGATCTTGCTCCCAAGGTAGATTGATAAGTGCTAGAGAAGATAAGATGGCAAAAGAAAGAAAACTAAATAAAAGATAAATTATAGGAAAATTTCCACACTCAGAACAGTGAAGCAATGATCTGGTCTACAAATGCCACCACCTATGTTTTTCCAAGATCTCAAAAATCCTCTTGCTCTGTTTAGGAGATAATTGTATTTCTTATCAGGAAAACTCTTAGGTCTCTTTAAGATCATCCATGCAAGAACCTACATGTTTGCAACTATTCCTTGTATTAATACTGCTGTCCTCTAATAGCATAAATTTATTATTTTTTTAAAGACTTATTTATATATACAAGAGCTGCAATGTAGGTCAGAGGCATGGAAGTTGAAGGGGTGAGAGGATTCACCCCTCTCACAGAGTGAGGAGATGAACAGGCAGATCTACTGAAATGCACTGCTGAAGGAAGCAGAGGGCGAGGCAGGAGAGGTCTGCTGCACCATATGAGTAAGCCACCTGGCTGGGGATGGAATTTCTGCTGCAGTGGCTGCCAATAGCTTGATAGTGCTGAGACTTAACCCCTTGAACCACCTGGGAAGCCTTCATTAAATTTTGTAATGACAAATTTTCCCCTCATCAAAGGTGATAATGTAAAGAGAAAGGAATGGCTTCTAACTAAGTAAATTTGTATAAAATTCACAAAAACAAGAAAAGACAGTCCTATTTAGCTAATTATTTCCTGGGAAAACAAAGTTCTGGTGCTGCTAATTTGGTCTTATTCCATAAAGGGTGTCAATCAGATATTCTAACTGATTTTTTTATTTTTAGTACATTAACATTTAAAGTTAATACATAGGAAAGAACATTGTTTACCTGAGAATTATTACTGATTCATGTGAATGCAAATAAATAAAAGTGTGAATATATCAGTATTATAAAAGTATAAATCATAAATTAGAACCTGACTCAAAAGAAGGAGCCAGAGAAATTTACTACCTTTCTTTGATAGCAATATTTTGTTATTTTATAAGATAAGATTGTTGCATGTATTGACATTGTGGTGACTCTGAAGAGCTAGCAATTGAGATAGAGCAACTCTGCTTACCAACTAAGAAAGTAACCACTTGATTACAATGCCACTAATCAATATACATGTGAAAGGCAAGGAAAGACCCAACCTAAATTAAATTTAACAGGTGGTCTTGAGAACATATCTCTGAAAATTATTATGAATGTAAACACTGAATTAAGCCATCTATGGCCATGGAGCCTTCTCCACGTTTTTGTAGCAGTCATTGAGGAATTCCTCTGTGGAAAGTCATTGTCCTTTCCTTGAGAACAAATGCCTGCCAGAAACAATCTGAACAAGCATGTCACTATGTCCTCAGTTTCCCTGGGATTTGTCAAGAGGTTCATATTCCTCCACTTTCTACTAGCAGTTGAATGTAATGTATATTTTGTAATGTTGTAATGTATATTTCCCCGAAATAAATTCATACTGTTGTTATAAGCTTCTGGGTTGAGTCATAAGTAAAATCTTTCTGCTCTAATAGAAGTTAGTATTCTTGACATTATGAAGGTAGACTAAAGAAAAACTTTATTAATGAGCATTTAAAATACTTTTATTTAGCATTACTTTATAATTTAAAACACAATGTGTCTTGGTTGAGATTCAGAAAGGAGAGTAGAAGAGATCAATCCATTTCTGCCACTTAAGTGAAAAATAGTCAAGTTCCAATTCTTTGGGTAAAGTATTAGGAAATTGTTTGGGATTAGTATGCTCCTAGTTTAAACATCTGTGCTAATGAATCTGAGATTTATCTTTTATATAATGGGTAATATCAAAGCTAGAGAAGTATTATGATTGAACAATGACTGTAAAAATAGTTCTGAAGTGCAAGGGAAGACTGAACTGCATAGGAGTTAGAATAGAAGCCAGAAAACAAATTAGGAGTCTGTTCAAGGATGTTCAATAGATTATGTGATGATAACGAGCTACTAGAGCAGGCATTGACCCTGACCAAGAGGAAGATAAGATGTATTAGTTCTCTTTCATAATTTTATTTTTGCAAATCTTTTCTTCTTCACTTCTCTGGAAACTTCTTATGAAAGAAAAAATGCTATTTTTCAAGTTTTACAATATTAACAGTTCAGTATGTTTCCATAGGATAAGAAATACAATGTTCTACTTGAAACCTCACATAATAAATTGCATAGCACACTGCTTGTGCTCAATAAATATGATTTTTCAATGAACAAATGCATGAGTGAATGAGAAAATCTGAGGATCCAAGTGTGATTTTGTTTCAGTCTCAACTATTCTGTTTATTATTTATAATTATAAAAAGATGGGAAAAATACCTGTATCATAGATATTCTATAGAATAAGGAAAACGCTTTTCTAAGTTATAAAATACATAAAAAATGTAAACATTATTTCCTATTACCATATGTCAGTTGTAAGTCATGTTATGCTTTTAGGATTCTATTTTTAAAAAAGTTCCACAGTTTGATTTCCTTATATATTATATATATTTACTTATTAAACAAAAACTATTTTAATCATAGAAAGTTGATGGATGACTAGAAGCAATTTTTTGGATTTTTAGTTCTTTACTACTTCATATGGCTTTTCATAAAGTCACATAATTTACTTGTATTCCTGTTTTGTTGAATTTAAAAAGGAAAATAATTTTTGATTGACTATGACTTAACAAAGAGTCATTTGAGATCTCACCTTATGGTTTTTAGAAATTTTTGCAGGTAGCAAAATGTTCTATAAGCCACAACAAAAATTTCATTATAAGGAAAGTTGATGAAATGTGAGTTCCTGTTTTTTTTTTTTTAATCTTAATAGTGTTAGTAACAAACTTTATTAGAACTTTAAAGACACCAACTAGTCCTTAAAAAAAAACAAAAAACACATCATTCTTAGTGAAAAGTAATCAGAAGCATTCTCTGCTCTTCTGAAACTGCAGTAAGTGTAAAAATACTGCTTTTAATACAATAGGAGAAACAAGCAAAGGATTTTAACATTAGGACATATCAGACTGATTTTCTGTTAAATTCTGGGCCAATTCTCTTGAGATGAGTGTTTTATTTAGCAATTATGTATTCATTTCCAGTTTTTATTAAACTTACAGAGAAGTTCCACAGAACAGTTGTCACTGTACTTCTATAGGTATTGGCAGCCACAGAATTAACTCAGGAAGATAGTCTTGCACCACAGCTACCTTTAAAGTCACTTTTCAGAAGCAAAGTTAAAGAAAATTATTCCTTTCTAATAATATTTCTCTTATACACAATGTGGGAGAGTGTGTTAGAAGATTATAGACTTGAAACAAAATGATTATACACTAGAAACTCCTTTTTACCTTACTGTTTTGAAGATAGAAAAGCTAGAAATATCATAAAACTATAAAATGCAAATTCAAAGCTCTTGTCTGCCATATATTGTATAGGTTAAAAAAATAATTATATTATGGTAAAACTGGAGGCTGTAATAAACTGCTCACTTTTAGTTGTTTTGTAAACTTTATTTCCCAGAAATTAATTAACTTTTGCTTGAATACAGTAAAGTATGTAAAAAAAATTGAAATATTTAGTGTTAAAGTGTACAGCAGTAATGAAGGGGAAACTATACTTATCTAAGTAGAACTGCATCTTCCTTAACAAAAGACCAATATTAACCTCTCTAATAAATTTAAATATATACACAAAACAGGTTTTCTCACTTAATTCTATATTCCACAAAGTGTTCAGCAAAATTTTTGCTCAGCAAAGTGTCAATAGAGTGAAAAGAATTAAGTCATTTAAGAAATTTTAAAAACTGCATATTTAATTCCCAAATATTAATTTATGATTGGAATGAAAATCAGTTTTAAAAGTTACCCTTAGGAGATACTTATTTTAAAAACTATTTGTAAATATAAGCTTCAATTGATGTCATGTGAAATTTAAATAGCACCGTTATTAATATATAGACAAATAAAAAGTAGTAACATACACTTTAAGAGGTGTAAACCTATATCCCTAAAATATGTGCAGTGCTGTAAACCAACATTACATTGATAAAAAGTAATTAATTATAAAAATATTTTTTCTGAAGTTACATAGTAACAATCTATTCATGAGCATGAACTTTCTCCAAATATTTTTAAATAAATGAGTCTCCTCTTCTTGGGTCTATTAAGTTAACAAATTTATGATAATCTTAAAGTTCCAATAAATCATAATATTTTCTGATATATATCTATATATAATATTCTAGATATTACCTATATTTTATAGAAAATTATTATTAAAGACCAAATATGGTTAATCAGTTACTTTGCATCATACTATGTGTGCAGACATCTGTCCTATTAATACAGACTTTAATAAAAGTAGCATTAAGGAAAATTATATGCATATATAGTGTTCAAAGAACATCAATTCCCTCAATATGATAAAGAAAGTGAACAAATACAGTCAATGATACAGAATAGACATTTAGCAGAACAGACATATATAAACTTCATATGGATAAATGCACTACAAAACTCAGTGGGTACTATGCAGATTATTCAATATTAGAGACAATTGGGTATTTTATTATGAATCAATCAGTATCAATTAAGAGTCACACTTTATATCCTAAAATTTACAAACCAGGTTAATGGAAAAAGTGCTTATGTAAACATTAACATATTCTTTCTAAGCTTTGGTAAAATAATTTAAAAAACAAAGTAACACCTATGAATTTACTAAATTTTAATAACTGTATGTCTGAAATACGGGCAATTAGAAGAAGCAAATATTTGATCTAGATATAATTGTTAACACATTTAAGTACATATAAAAATTGATAAGAAAATTACCAGGTGTTCAAGAAAAAAATTAACAAAACCCTCAAACATCTTCTGAGGAAAATATATGCAATGAGTAATAAAACATATTATGTATTCATTAGTGATTATCTTGTCCTTGTCATGATGAATTGTGAATCTACTCTATTTACTCCAAAACACACTAAATAACCACATCAGCATCAATGCTTTCAATTATTACAGGGATGACACTCATATTTGTATCTCCATCTGGGAAGGTTCCTGTGTATTTCAAATGAACTAGGATATAAACAAGCACACTTGAAAGCTTATCTCCCAATTTCTCAGACAGTTCACACTCAACACACCCAAATACATTATACGATGCCATCACTCACAAAACTTATATTCCTCCTTATCTCCATCCATCTCATTAGAGAATCCAGAGAAGAGTCACTCTTAATTCCATCCTTTCTCTCATCCTGAATACCTAGGACATCACCAGCTCCCATCAAATATACCTCCTAGAACTTCTATTTTTTTTTGTCTTTTATGTTGCTTTTTCCCCATGAATCCACATACATTTTCTTATAATCTGTTATCTGCATTTAAGAAATAACTTTTCTATAATATAACAATAGATATAATCATTCAACTTCTCATTTGTAACCAAGAAAATGGTTAAAATATATTTTTTATAATGATCTATCTCTCCAATTTCATATGAACCAAATTGTCAAGTTCACTCTCTGCTTCAAGTGCACTAGATCTGCTGATGAGCAGCAATACTTTTTCCTTCCACAGAAATTTTATACACATTTTTCTTTTCTCTCAAGAACACTTCTTTGTTATTTTTGTCTAGTACCCCCTTCTCCTGTTACCTCTAAGTTCACTGAGTGGTTTCATGGCTTTATATGAACCAAAGATGAAGTCTGAATCCCAAAATATAATCTCACATCAGCCTTTTACCATCTTTCATAGCACTGACCAGTTTTCAATTTTATTTATTCATATAATGATTTGATTTGTCTTCATCCCATTATAAATTTCAAAAACAGATTCAACACATCGTTTACTAATTATATCTTTAGTGTCTAACACAATCACTGGTAAATAGTAGAATATCAATAAACATTTAATCTACAAGTAAATAAAATCCAATGTGTCAACAACAATAGAATTACCATTAATAATTGAATGACTTTCTGTAAAATGGCAATAAAATTATTACTTTCAGATATTGCTGTGGAACTGAAACTAGTAGCCTTTCTGGAAATCATACTGACTGAAACACAATCTTTTATAATAGTCACAAAATTAATCTCAGTAGTTCAATTTCAAATGTTTTAAATTTTAGAATAGAAATAGATGATGTAATCTTTTAGTTAATTCAAGGAGAAAAAGAATGACAAAACCCAAAGGAATTATTCAGAAAAATTGGCAATGTTGTGAATATATATATATTTGGTCCCTCAAATCTGTGGGTACCACACCCATGGATTCAACCAGCTGTGGACTGAAAATACATACTATATAGTTAAGTCCACAATGGTTGTGTGTCTATTGAACTATATGGACATTTTTCTTATAATTATTCACTAAACAATGAAGTATAAAAAATATTTACTTAGCCTTTACATTGCTTCATGCATTAAAGAGACATCAGAAAGTATATGGGAAGATGTGTGTAGACTGTGCGCAAATTCTATACCGTTATAAGAAAGGTTTAGTTATCAGCAGATTCTGTTATAGAGGGATGAGGCTCTGGAAATGGTCCCCTAGAATATAAAGGAATAAATATGTGCATAGATTCACACACAAGCAAAGAATTCAACATTTGATATGATAAAAATAGTGGAAACACAATACAAGTTAAAAATTTTTTGAAAGATTTATTTATGCATACAAAAACTGGGGTACATGCCAGAGGTGTGGGAGTAAGAGGAGTTGCCAGAGACAGAGTAGGGAGCACAGCAAGTAGATCTACTGAAATACACTGCTGAGGGGAGCAAGGGGCGAAACAGGAGAGGTCTGCTGCACCACGTTGTTCACCTCCCTGACCTGGGATCAAACTGGTGCTACAGTTGCTGCAGATAGCTTCATAATGCTGTGCCTTAACCCTCTGAGCCACTAGGGAGGGCCCAAGTTAAAAAAAAAAAAAATTCTTAATGACAATTTTAATAAATTGGGTAAAGTGAAAAGGAGTTAAAATGTTAGACATGGTTTAAACTGCAAATATAGTCACATTACTAGGACAGAGATTGAAAGAAAATCTAATAAAATGTGTATAGCAATATGTCTTTTATTTTTTATAGTGAGTATTTTTTCTACTTTATGCATTTCTGAATTTAAAAGTTCCATGTGTTTTTTTAACAAACACGACTCTACTATAATTAGCTATGTGTGTGTATTTTTAAAATAATCACCAGATTTGCTATTTCATATTTCAGATTAGTTTTAAATATTTCTCTGACATCAGTGGAAAGGCTAATTCTACCTGTATCCATTATTTTCTGTTTTCAGGAGATAGTGCTTTTCTCATTTTCCATAAATTCTTAAATTTAATAAGGAGTCCCCTGAAGGTTTCCGAATGAAACTTTACATTCATGTCAGCTATACATACATTTACTTAAAATCAGTGAGGCAAACACAGTCATGATTGCTAAATGCCAAGATGTAGAAATTCAGTATTACATCCACAAACTTTTCATTTCATATCCTAAAACAAAACAAAAACAGAACTGGGAGGAAAAGAAAAACATTATGCATATGCATAGAAGAATTAAGCTGTGAGAGAAGTTAGAGATAGTCTATTTCATGAATCATCATAAATTACGCTTAAAGGTTGCCATGTTTCATATTTTTTAAGCTTTCTTTTATTAGTGAAAATGATCCACATAATTTTCCATTTACAGAAACTTCCCTGGTGTATTCCTTTAAAAAAAAAAGAGTTCTAGTAGCATTCTAATAGTAGCTTTCTTTATTAGACTAAAAAAAAAAATGAGTCTAGATAGTTCAATCAATAGAACCATAATTACAGATATATAGAGACATTTCATGAGATTCTAAAGTATTACAGACTTCAGACTTTGTCTTTTATTTCTGATTAGCTTAGAATACATTCCATATAACAAGAATTTCTTGATTGCTGAACACTTGTATACATATTTTTAAGTAGTCACAAGGAGAGCACAGTATAAGATAAAATTTAAGCTATTCATCCCCAAGAGACAAATTACTTACTACACTAATTTATCAACCCTCTACTAACGTATTTAAGTTTTAATCACAGAAGTGAATGTAATCATGAGATTCTATAGTCTTTAATGTTGTAATGTATAGTCTTGATATGTTTGTTGTAACATACTACATTAAAGAAAATAGAAGGCTAGAGGCCTCCCTGGTGGCTCAAGGGGTTAAGTTGCAGCACAAGTTCAATCCCTGGTCAGGGAGGTGACCCACATGGCACAGCAGACCTCTCCTCTCTCGCCCACTGCTCTCCTCAGCAGTGTATTTCAGTCTAGCAGTTGTTCTATTTCTCATTCTATCTCTGGTGCATTCTCTGACCCCTCACACCTCTGGCCTGTAACCCAGCTCTTGTATGCATAAATAAATAAATCTTAAAAAAAAAAAAAAAAACGAAAATAGAAGACTCAACTCTCAGTACCATTAATGAGAAGGAATCACAAAAGGTGATTTGGTGTTTGAAGTGGTTAGTGCCAACAACACAATGTATAAATTAATGGAGAAATTAAAACTAAAATTGGATGAATTAAGATCTAAAGATACTGGTTTATGATAAAAAGTGAACTACAGAACAATGAGTCATCTATTGATTTTTGAAGCAATGATTCAGACTTTTATATACTCATAAAATTACTGTACCTCCAATTTATATTACCAAAAAAATAATTGTGAGTTATAAAATACACGTGAATGTGTGCAATCAATCTGTTAAAGAAAATATCTTTATGAATCTAAAGGAACTAGCATTAAAATATATTTAGTCTATTCATTATTATAAAAAGATATAAAAGACTCAAACTATTCAAAATCATGAACATTGACCCGAGATGTTTTATATATATATGTATATATATATATATAATATTAAATGGCAAAAGGAAGCAGAAAACATAGAATGATACTAAGCAACACTATACAGTACTGGAAATAAGAGAGTTCTAGAAATAAACCCCATATTAATGGTCAACAAATGTGAAAAAGGTACAAAAATACTTTTACTGAGAAAGAATAATTATTTCAACAAATGGAGTACATATCAACAAATAGTGCTGGAACAAATATAGAGAAAATAAAAAAAACAGACAAAACCAAAATAGAAACAAATCCTAGAAATCTAACTGAAGCTACCAGTGGGGAAGAGGGAAGGATGGAGAGCAGAAGAGGGAGGGGTACAATGGTCTATGGTGGAGGACTATGGATGTCATTAGTTTTGGGTCAATCACTTCTCAGTTAGGAAAACAGAAACCAGCTTATGCATTACATACAGTAAGGTGTTAAATGCTTAGACTACTGCTAGAAAGTCTAAGAAAATGAAGGTCAGGAAAGCCACCATTACTGATGGCAGTCAACAGCACAGAAATGGGGCTAGATGCTTAGCCCAATACCATAGCAAATTTCAACACATTTGGGAAAACTCAGTCTGCATAAATGATATGAGTTGTTTTCAAGAGTACATTTGAAATCTGCATTGAAGCTTGCATCCTCCCAGGGGCAACAATTCCTAGAGAATAATCACCTTTATGAATCACACAGGACTATTTCAGATTGAAGTCAAAACCATACATGAGTGAATTCAGTGAAACATTTCCTGATATTTCTTGAGGTTCAGGAGGCCTTAGATGCGGGTGTTGATCCTGACTGTATAATACAATTCAGCACTGGTTACTTAGATAAGTTTCTAAAACATTCTCTTAATATAGTAAGTTCTAGTACACTATATTCTCCCAAAGCAATTCAAAATATACTTACTAATTATATACTGGAGAGACTACTCAAATCCACTCTGACATTTATTGACACTTCTAGGCTAGTTTTGTATGCTGATGTTTTTTTTTTACCCATTTTCATATTAAATAAGTAATTTAGAGCTATAAAAAAAATCCTCAGTTATGATTTGGGAGTGTTTTATTATATATAAAGGATTATTTTTTCAACATATCGCAACCAATATTTCTAAATCATAAAATAAAAAAAATATTTCAAATATGCTGAACTTTAGTAGGAAACTGCATATTAATGGCTACATTTATAATGTCTGAGAAAAGTTGAAGATGGCACTTTAAATCCACTGCTGCCTAATTCTTTCAATATTCTTAACAGCCCATTTATTCTTCTGTATCATAAGAATTCCATTAATATGAATGTATTAAATTATTTCAGTGAAATGTTTAAAGCACTTTTAAAATAAAGGCTGACTTCAACTTTTTAGAGGGACTGCAGCTGACTGAAAAACCAGAATAGAACTGATAACAGAATACTTCACACAACACAAATACCTTTAGTAACACTCTATAATTAACAATTTAATTGTAACCTGCACTTCAGAAGATAACCAAAACCCTACATTTAATTTGCAAATAATAATGTGAACTCAAATTGCATAATGAATTACTGAAAGTTGCAGAACAACAAACCACGCTTTTGCTTAACTTTTGAATATTTTAAGAATCACCACATTTTATAAAATGATAAAACAGACATATTTTTAAAAGATTTATTTATTTATGCATATAAGAGCTGGGGTGTAGGTCAGAGGCGTGGAGAGTGGGTGAGAGGATTCACCACAAAGAGTGGGGAACAGAACAGGCAGACTGACTGAAAACCACTGCTGAGGGGAACAGTGGGCAAGAAAGGAGAGGTCTGCTGTGCCATGTAGGTCAGCTCCCTTTCCAGGGATCAAATGCATCCTGTAATGGCTGCTGACAGCTTCATAGTGCTGAGACTTAACTTCTTGCACCACCATGAGGGCCCCCACAGGCAGATTTTTATGTATACTCTCTATCTTAAAGTCCTGGGAAAACTTAAGAGGTATGCCCCCCCCCCATCATATCTTTATACTAATGAGGAAACTGAATCAGAGTATGAAAATACTCAAGTGTAAAGACCAATCAGGTTATGGAATTAAGAAGCATAGGTAGTGTGATTCTAGAACCAAGTGTTCTAAAGAGTCTACTTCCACTGTAAAAGCTATTGGGGTCCCTAATTCATCATTCATGTGAGTATACAGAGAACATATTTACATTGTGTCTAAATCTTATTATGATTAGTCTACTGTCAAAACTACATTTTCTACTACTGTCAAAACTACATTTTCTAAAAACCTATCAAAATTTTTAGCACCTTAAGCATCATTTAGAATCCTTAAGCTAAATTTAATATAAATTTACTTTACAACATGGCAGTCAGTAGTAAAATGGGGAAATGATCAGGATGTGAAAAGCAGAGGAAAGAGGTAACAGAATACTAGTGATTGTAAACATAGATATTCCTGTTCCCTGTTTGCTAATGTTATCAAAAGAATTGAATATTAGTTAAATTATTGACTTTTGAGGAAACTGTGACATTTTCAACCGATATCCAGAGCAATATCAAATTACTAAAGTGTTGTGGACAAACTAATGGACTTCTGTGATCTTCAAAATTAACAAACTTCACGCTATTTCAATTAATGAATTATCAGTGGGGGATATGTGTTAGTTTCTTAGAAAATCATAGAAATATTTCAGGGCCTCCCGGGTGGCATAGGGTTAAGTCTCAGGGCAATCATGCTATCATCACTGGCTCCTGGGAATTAACCCACATGGCCCAGCAGACCTCTCCTGTCTCACCAGACCTCTCCTGTCTCACCCACTGCTCTCTTAGCAGTGTATTTCAGTAGATTCTTCTGTTCTGCTCCCCACTCAGAGAAATATTTTTATAAAACATGAAAAAAATATTTTCTTAAATTTCTTTTTGTCAGCAAAAGTGATAATTGCACTTTTGGTGGTATGCAAACTTCTACAGCTAAAAAGCTTGAAATGATGAGCAGCTGATATGTGATGCTACTAAAGTGACTTCACCATCTGATATTAAACAGTATATATAACACCACATATGTATTTTAATTAACATAATATTGCACTGTGACATTATATAAGTTTCAGTGTTCTTTCTCAAGAATCTACTTGTGTATATATTCTAAGATTTACATAGCACTATGATTATATGGTAAAAGATAAACTTGGTTAATTAGAAATGACAAGTTCTTGTATAACCTTTGAAACACATGGACCAGTACAGTAAAGAATTCACTGTTTCAAGACCAATATGTAAGACAAATAAGATATACTTAAAGTGTGATTTATTTACTAATGGAGGGGGCACAATACACTATGGTGAAGGACTGTGGGTGCCTTGATTGTGGGTGTGGGGGTCATAATATACACCTAAAGGGCATGATCAATACCTCTAAATCATTAAAGTATTTTAAACCAATGTTCTGTCAGTAAAAGAGAAATGAAATTCAATATAGCTTTAATTATGTCTACATTACTGATTCAGAGCAGAGAGAGCTTTCCTTTAGTGAACAGTTAAACTATTCTGTAAAACAGTGAACACATGTATTTATACAGTTGTCAAAATCCACAGAATGTATGCCACCAAGAATGAAACCTAATGCCTAATGTAAATTACAAAATTTTGAGTGATAATGATGTTTCATTGTAGATTTATTCATTGTGATACATATATCGCAGTGGGTTGTGATGTTGACATTGGTGAGGTTATGTGTATAGAGGAACAAGGGTTATATGGGATATCCCCCTCAATTTTGTTGTGAACAAAAACTGTTCTTAAAATGTAAATTTTACTAATAGTCTACTAATGGAATTGAAATAAAATTATTTATTTTAGTGAATATTATTAAATGCTGTTTTTCTCTGTGAGTTTTAAATAATAGCTTCTAAGAGTTAGAAAAGAGTTCCAGGGAACATCAAACTCACTTTTTTCAACTGTTGCTTATAGACATTCTGAAAAACTGTTATCTTAGGTTCCTATATAAAACGGAATTATTCACCCAATTCCTGAAATACCAGTTTCCAAAATAAAAAGTCTCAAAATATTTGTTTTAACAAGTCTACCACATCGATTCACATGTACAGTACACTTTGATAACCACAGATGTGGTTCAACTCTTCATTAGAGATTTTTAAAAAATTAAGAGCTTATCTGTATTTATACAATTAGAAGCAAAGGCAATACTCAGTTCCCTAAATGTACAGTTAGTTTCCATTTTATATAACCCATATTCATCTAACAGTATAATATAAAATTAAAACTGACTCATCAAATATTTATTAAGTATAGGCTGTAGCTAAACGTGTTATTCAAAAATTATATCAAAAATAATTTATGCAATATTTATATCAAAATTATAAAGAAACAATTTACTAAGAACTTTATGAATTAATTCCAGCTATTCATACCAGATTGTTTTAAGAGAAAGGTAATTCCTTTGCTATTATGAAATAAACCTTTAATAACTAAACAGAGGACTATTTATTCAACAATTATGGGGGGGAGGGAGTTATAATGAATTGATTCAATTTCCCAAATAAAAAAGTCTCTTTAAAAGTGCCCATTTAGAAGTGTCCTCATATACAAATAATATATTTTAATGTAAGACTCTAATATAGAATTTAAGAAGTTAGGAATTGAAAGATCTAGAGTCTCAGGCTATCTCTCTTACTTGCTACTATTTAAATAAAATGTTATATAAATCTCCTGAGGAAGGACACATAGTTTTTTGTTTGTTTGTTTGTTTTTTTTTTTTTTTTGGCCTTTTGCATCCCATCTCCCTCTAGGGAAGATGTGCTTCAAATCACAGTTGGTCCTGGCTCCCAATTTTACAGTACTCAGTTAGTACACAGTTACCAAAGTACTGTTGCCCTGGGTGAATCTTTTCCTTCCAAATGTTTGGGTAGTAAATAATAATAATAATAATAATAATGAGAAGGATATTTCATCCATCTTTATGAGTTTAGTAAAATCAAAAATATCTCCACTTTTTTTTCCTGGAGAAGCAATATTTATCCATACTGTTCTTTTTAAAATTTATTTTATTGTGGTAACATTGTTTCACAGCACTGTATGTGATTCAGAGTTATAGGATCATATCTCTTCAGATGTATGGCACTAGCCACTCCCACCACCAAGGCACCATTATCCCCAACATATGCCACTGGGACCTTCTGCAAGTAGCTCTCCATCTTACTCCAACCCCACTGGTAATATTAATTTTACTGACAGATTTCTAGGTTTTGTTATTGATTTAATTTTGACTGGACCTTTGTTTTGTTTCTCTATGTTCCACACATAACTGAAACCATTCCATATTTGTCTTTCTTCTTCTGACTAATTTCAGTTAGAATGCTCTCCTCCAATTCCACTGCTCTTAATACAGGAGGCAAGAATTCATCTATTGGGCCTCCCTGGTAGCCAGGCAGGTTGAGCGCCACACTATGAAGTATCTGCAGCACAGTAGCATAAGTTAGATCCCTGGCCAAGGAGGGGACCCACATGGCACAGAAGACCTCTCCTGCCTGCCCACTGCTCCCTTTAGCAGCGTATTTCAGTAAATCTGCCTGTTTTGCTCCCCACTCTGTCTCTGGTGAATCCTATCACATCCACACCCACTTCCATCTCTGACCTACACCTCACCTCTTACAGTTCAAAGATTGCATGGGGAAAAAGTTAAATTCTCCCCATTGTTGAAACCAACTACCAGCTACCAGGACAGCCTTTTTTGAGAGGGCTATAGTGTCTCTAAGAGGTGTGTACTCTCGTGCTCTGGCCGCCTATCCAGGAAAACCCCAGGAGTAGGGTGGGTATTTTTCCTGGTTTGTGAACAGAACACCTATTTCTCATTTTCTTCTATGTCTTCCAATGGTCTCTGTCCTCTTTTCCTGCAGAGACCCTGGTCCTTACTTCCTGTGCACTCCAGAGTCCTCCCTCTACCTGTCAAATACCTCCCTCCACATGTCATTCCTCCAGATCCTTGAAGGAAGCAAAGACTCAAGCATCCTGTTTTCTACCATCATCTATTTTTTGATTTATTTATTTATGCATACAAGAACTGAGGTGTAAGCCAGAGGTGCATAGGTGAGAGGATTTACCAGAAGCATTGTAGGAGGCAGAACGGGTGGATCTACTGAAATACACTGCTAAGGGGAGGACAGGTGAGACAGGAGAGGTCTGCTGTGCCATGTGGGTTAGCTCCCTGGTGGGGGATCAAATTCATACTGCAGTGGCTGGTTATAGCTTGATAGCTTGAAAGTCCTGTGTCTTTAACCCCTGTGCCACAAGTGAGGCCCCATTGTATCTACTTCTTAGCAGTTATCCTCCATAAGTGTTTCCTCTTAGAAGCAATTTAAAAGTGATTTTTCAAATAATCAATAATTAATTAGGTGTAATCACTAGAAACCTAAGGGACCAATAATGATAATTACTTAAGATCTCTAATATAAGGCAGTGTAGTAGTAACCCCTAATCTTTCTGACTTACATTCTAACTAAGATGGATTTTTCTAGTAAAACAAAGATTATGTATCTTCCATAAAATATGCTCATTTGTTTAAATATCAAGACTTAACTATTTGTTTATATAATGTATGTAAAAATAACTCAAGAAAATTATCCTGAAAAATAATTTCAAAAGACTATGAAAATTGTAGGGAAAATTATTTGGCAAAATTAAACCATATTGCAATAATAGGTAACTTCTCAGGTTAAAGTTTAGGTGGGTGGTTCAATTCAGTGGGACATATCAGACTGAAATGTAACAAAACTGAAAATGTTATAAGTTCTTGCAATATAATAGTGTGAGAAGAGAGAATTATGTCTTTCCTGAATCCTTCCTGCATTATGTACCTGCCAATAGTGGGGTTTCCTCTTACCCTTATGTAATATCTTAGACTTTGGGGACAAATTCCTGAGAAAAATCCAGGGAAGAGACTAACAGACTCTCCAAACAGACTATAGCAATTCAAATTGCAGTCATGTTGCTATCAAACAAATCAGTGCTGGGATTAAATATACCTGTAAATTTTCACAACAAACTAACTTCTTCTAAAACTAATTCCCTCATTGTATGTAATTTTAGAGGTTGAGCAAGGAAGATATCTTCTTTTAAGTCATTAAGGGAATATCTCACCACACAAAAGCATTAATTCTTCACCTCTTGACCTAAAAGAGTGAAAATAGTTTACAAAAGCAGTCAATTTTTAAACTCTTAATACTTGGAGCAAATTTGACTTCTTTGCTCATGCTCCAAAGCTCACTTAATTATGGGCCTTGAGGAAGTGTAGCTGGTAAAGCTGAATTGGCAATTTCCTCCCTAGATTTGCTGTGTGGTATAATTCCCAATCCTTTCTTTATTGGCTCCACATACAATGGAAAATCTTGTGGAAAAGTTCTCTTTGTTTAAGCACAGTGCAGTTAGCTTTCCTCTGCTGTCATGCATCAGCACTTGTTTCCATAGCAGCCACTTTGGGGAATGAAAGGGATTTACATGATACCCCTTCTGTAGATGAAATCTAAAGAACAAAGCAGTAATATTCATTTGTACAAGAACAAGCATAGCTTGAGTACATTTTTTGTAAAGATAGGGACTATGCTCCCTTTTTACAACAAAGTATTAAGTCATTTCACAGAGACTTTTTCTAGAGCTTTGTTCAGGTTCAACTCTTTCCCTGCCAAAATGACAATCCTAGGAGGGCAGCCATGAGTTTACAAGGGAACATCCCCTTGATATCAAAACTAAAAAAACACACAACCACAACAAAAAGCCAAAAAAAGAAAATTGCAGATCATGTTCTTTGATAAATATGAATGCAAAAATGCTCAACAAAATTTTAGCAAACTTAGTTGAATCTGTATTGGGCAAGATGGTCATTTTAACAATATTAATTCTTTTGGGCCTCCCTGGTGACACAGGGGTTAATATTGTTAAAATGCCCATCTTGCCCAACACAGATTCAATGGAATTCCTATCAAGCTTTCAAGGCATTTTTCAAAGAAAAAGAAAAGAAAAATTACTGAAATTCATATGGAGCCACACAGACACTGAAAAGCCAAAGTAATTATGACAAAAAAATGGAAAAAAAACGTGGTATCAGAGTCCCACACTTCATACCGCACTACAAAGGTGAAATAATCAAAATTCTATGGTACTGAAACAGAAATAGACACATAAACCAAAGGAATAGAACTGAAAGTCCAAAATTAAACCCTCACCAATATGGCTGGTTACTTCATGACACAGGTGCCAAAAGTATATAATGGAAAAAAGAAAACCTCCTTAATAAATGTGGTGGAGAAAACTGGGCTGCCATATGCAGAAAATAAAAGCTTATCACTAAACCATACTGCACATAAACATTAACTCAAAATGGATTAAAAACACTTGGATGTTAGACTGAAACCATAGGTGAAACACTCCGTCACAGAGATTTCAGTATGTCTTTGTGAATTCATCTCCAACAGCAAGAACAAAAAAGAGTAAATGAACATTTTGGACATTTAAAAGCTTCTGTACAAAAGCCAAAATCAATCACTAAAACAAAAAGACGTCCTACTGAATGGAGAAAACATTTGCACACAATACATCTGAGAAGGACTTACACACGAGATCTACAAAAACCTCAAACAACTAAACTAGAAGAAAACAATCTAATTTTAAAAATGGGCAGAGAAATAAGTAGGCACTTCTCCAAAAGTAGACATATAGATTGTCAACAGGCAGATATAAAATAAAAGCTAATCGCCACTTATCAGGGAAATCAAATCAAAACCACAATGTGATACTACCTCAGACTTGTGAGAATGGCCCATATCAAAAAAATATAAATAAATGTTAGTGTGAATATTAAGAAAAATAAAGCCTCATAATACTGTTGGTAGGATTGTAGCTTGTTCCAGCTACTATAGACAATAACATGGAAGTTTCTCAAAATTTTTAAAATGCATCTACCATATGACTCAGCTAATTAACTTGCAAGTATCTACCTGAAGAATGAAAAATACTTATTTGAAGGAATATAATAATTCATGTTTTCTTTGTAGCACTATTTACATAGCCAAGCAATAGAAGCAACCTAAGTGCCCAAGCACAGATGTGTGGATTAGGAAGATATGATATATATATACACAATGGAATACTACTCAACTATTCCAAAAAATATAAACACTTGCTATATGTAAAAACATAAATGGAGCGGCCTCCCTGGCAGTGCAAGGGGTTATTAAGACCCAGCACTATAAGCTATCCACAACCACTGTAGCACGAGTTTGATCCCCGGCCAAGGAGGTGACCCACATTGTGCAGCAGACCTCTCCTGTCTCACCTGCTGTTCCCCTCAGCAATGTATTTCAGTCTGCCTGTCTGTTCTGCTTCCCACTCTGTCTCTGGTGACTGCTTTCACCTCCCACACCTGTGACCTGTTTTTGTATGCATGAATAAATGTTTTTTTTAAAAATAAATGAAATTGGAAGGGTCTATGCTAAGAGAAAGAAATCAGTAGGAGAAAGATGATGGCATTTATATGTGATATATAAAGAAACAAATAAATAAAAAGGGTCAGGTAAAACCAAACCAAAAAGGAATGTCACATTCCTTTAGTGTCTAATTCTGTATTTATTTTGCCTTCTTGCCCTCAATTTCTGTCATCTTATCACTAGTTTTAACTCCCTTGTCTTTCTCGTCCACTTATAAGGGCTCTTTGATGACAATGGGTACACCTGGATAATTTAGGATAACTTCCTTACATTAAAGTCCTGAATTGAGTCACTATTTGGTAATGTAAATTTTGTCATATTAGGTAATATATTCACAGTTTTGAAATTAGGGCATAGACATTTGAGTGGAAGTGAATTTTATTTTGTTTATTTCATAAGGCATTCCCAAACAACTCTATGTCCATAAATTTTAGCAAATAGTTGAAATGAACTAATTCTGTATGAGACACAATTTAAAAGCTTGCTCAGAATATACAGATAACCTGAATAGTCCTACATCTACTTAAAAAAGTAACAGTCTTATAAAATTTTTGCTATCAAAAGTGCTTCAATAAGGTTTCAAATGATAAATCTTTCAAATACTTAAGAAATACTAATGCAACATCTTCACACAATAACTTCCAAAATATAAGAGTATATATTTTTCAACAAATTTTAGGAGGCTAACATTATACTAATATGAAAATCAACACAAACTGCAAGAATAGAAAACTAGACAGTAGAAATAATACACATGGACTCAATTTTATAAGGGCTTCCTTATAATATACCTGATCTAGAAGTATATGAAAAGAATAATTAAAAAGTCACATTTTTGGGTCTCCCCAGTGACACAGGGGATAAAGTCTCAGGGCTATCAGCTATCTCCAGCTATTGTGGAATGAGTGAGTTCAATCCCTGTCCAGAGAGCTAAGCCACATGGCAAAACAGACTTATCTGGTCTCGCCCACTGCTACCCTCAGCATCTATTCCACATCCCTTTCTGTCTCTGGTGAATCCTCTTAACACCCAAACTTCTGGCCTACACCCCAGTTCTTGTATATATAATTAATAGATCTTTAAAAATATAGTGTTCCCCATACATGTAATTTAACATTTAACAAAAGAAAATGATATGGTCATCTTAACAGATGTAAAAGTGTATGGTAAAATTCATTATTAACTCATGGAAAATTTTCTCAGAGATTTAGGACTAAAAAAAAATATTTTTACTTGATAGAGGGCATAAAAATCCCTAGAGCTATAATGATATTTTATAGTATAAGACTGATTTTTTTCTCCCTAAGATCAGAATGAGGTTCATGTCCAACAATTTATACAAACTTATCACCAGTATATTCAAGCAACAAAAGGAAGCAAAATTTATCCTGATAAGAAAGTAAGATATAAAGCGATTTGAATTCACAGTTGGCATATTTGTCTCACAGAAAATCCAAGGAATCCACAATAAATTTACAAAAGTTGTAGGTGAATTTTGCAAAGTTGTTCTGTGATATATATATATATATATATTAAAAAAAAAAAACCCTCACATCTATATATTAGCAAAAAGTATTGAATCTAAATTATAAAACCAACGGCATTTATGAAAACACCAAAAATAAAGTGCTTGGGTATGAATTCAACAAAAAATGTGTGTGTTATAAGTATACTGGAATTTAGAAAACATTGATGAAAGAAAAAAACATTAATACAGAAGTATTTAACATGTTAAAGGATATTAAGTTTAAATATTATTACAGTCAATGTAATACTAGTCAAAATACCAGTAGGCATTTTTAAAATTGGAAATCTCAAATAAACAAATATAGAAAAACAAAGAAATCTAAAATAAATGTTTAGGATTTTTAAAACATGAAATGATGTCACAAAATATTGGAACGGCACATATTCATTCATAGACTGAAACATTTTTAAAACAAAGGTTATTTATACATATTAGAAATACATATAATATTCTCAATGGACAGTGTTATTTACAATGTCTTAAGTGCTACACCTTTGCTTTTGTATACTTCAAGTTCCATAAAGTGTTCAAACTTGGTAACATATTCCAAGGTATCTGAATTCTGAAGTCTGCTTTGGATTCAGAACTTGAACAAATAGGTAGTTCTTTATATTTTCAACTGTATCCAGTACATATTTTCTCTCTGGCTATTATTAATCATTCAGTACTTATTGGTTAGCTTCATACATTGTGACCACATCTTCTCTTGCTCCTTTACAGAATTATCTTTCTACCTTCTCATAGAGGTACTTCAGAAATTCTATCACTTTCATTTTGCTCATTTTTGTTCCCCACTTTTTAGTATCGAATTTATGAGCTAAACCCAGATTGATGGAGGATAACACATAAATAAAACTCACCTGATCATAATAATGTCTTTTTTAATATAGAGGGTTCAAAACTAAACTCACCATCTTCCTTTCAAAATTTTTCCATTTAATGGTTTTCCTAATGTTTGTTCATTTATAATTATTCCTCAAAGTTATGAAATTTCAAGAGCTTCTTTAAAAATACCCGTTTGCTTCTATTGTACACTTTCCCCATTAACTTAATTATGGATATGTGCTGATTTAATTTCACAAAAAATCCAAAATTTCTGATGTCATGTATACTTTGGCTGTCCCATCCAAATGCAGGTATTCAAATGCTTTAGATATTATCCCCATGCAGTTCTTCATACACTTATCATTAACATAATCTTCCTAAAGCACAGTTTCTGTAATCATCACTTCTACCTTGCTGGGTTACTTACATTCATCCACTACTACATCACTGTATCTCTATGTTGTCACTTTCTCTTCTGAGAACATTTGTTAATAATTGTTTTAGGGATAATACCTTGTTTCTACTATTGAAAAGTTTCTTTTTATTGAAGGACAAATAAACTGTCATCATTTCAAGAAGCTTTTGTGGATATTAATCAAAAGTAATATCATTTCTTCCTGAACCTAAACAATACTGGATGGAAGAATTGCTTGTGCAACTATGTTATCCCCTACCCTTAATTTTAAGCTTCATGTTTGGGAACTATTACACCCACATCAACTGAAACACATAAAATGAATTAAGATATATCTATTGTAGGAAGGAACCTTTGCTTATGGAACTTTATCATAGTAGTTTCATGACTGCCTGCTTTTTGCTTTTTGTGTGGAAATGTTGATTGTTTCAGACGCTTTTATGTTAAAGAGAAAACATCATCATTCCAGTGAAACCCTTTGTTGGGATTTTAAACTAACAAAGAATATCAATGTTATTTCTAAGGCTGACTTCCCAACTCTCTGGTCCTTTTTTATATATTAACATGACTAAATAGTAAATTATGGCACTTAGCAACATAGCTCTGGCATTCAAATTTGTTTGTATTCTAGAGTCCTGGGCTGTCATTCCAGCTTTGTTGCCAAGAAACTGTATGATATGGATCTGTCACTCTGCTCTCTTTAATGCAAGGGATTGGACTGCATTTAATTCTCAGCTGATTTAAAACTCAAATTCCTACACTTAATTTTTAGTTGTTAATAGCGTATTTAATTTTTCAACTTAAACTCTCAAGAGTTCATCCAAAACTCAAATAAGAATACAATAATATAAGTCAAAAGAGTCTCCTTTATCAGGCCAAAGACAGAGAGGTTTATCATAATCATAGTGAAATCTGCAACCCTTTTCCAGTTGGGTGGAAGCCACCAAAATAAACTGATCTTGCTCAGCCTTGGCCAGTGCTGAGTCAGGTCTTAAATGCAGCCTGCAAGTACCAATGCACATATAAGTTATGATTTAGATCTAGTACAACCATTATATGCCTTTGAAAGTGATGACTAGGAGCCATTTCAAGAGGCCGATGCAATTCATTCCTTGAAGAGCTTACAAAGCAAAATTTAATGTCCTTTACTTTCAGTCGTTATTGAAACTGAGTTTTACATCTATGTACAATTAGAACAAAATCTGTGATTTTTATTATAATAGCCGCCTATTCCAGGATGGATATAGTGTCATTTATTTAGAGAAGAATGTGATTATTAAAAAAAAAAAACAACAATAACAAAAACATTTGGATACACATTGCAAGCTTTCCAAACTTCTTTATAACAGGTTGTGTAGCCTTGGCTATAAGATGCCAGGTTTGGGGGAGTGTGAAATATGTCCTGACAGTTTAATTGAAATAACTATTGAGCATGAAGGAAAAGCACCTGTTGCAGAGAGGAATAAACAACAAAAAAATCCCTGCTGAATTTTTTAGACAAAGTAAGGAAAATTGGAAGAGCTCTTTTCCTAATGATCATTCATGAATGAATCAAGTGGTAGGATTGTTGTCAGAAGTTAGGCATCATATTACTGCTGAAATTTATTTGGCTCTTATCCTCAGTTGCTTCCTTTGCCTGTCTTATAGACTGTTATAAGAATTCACCAAGACAGTAGACTACAAAGTTTATATAACCTATGATACTCGTCATTAAACATAACTGTCTTTGGGAGATTCTTAGATATAAGAAGATTTCAAGTAAGTATTTGAATTTATGATCTCTTCAGAGAATCTTGAACATCAAGAGTCTTTGTGTTTTCTTTTTCCTGCATGGTAAACTTTACTGGAGCTGAGTAACTGGCTCAACACTTTAGCACAGATTTTGCAGTATGCCATCCTCCTGAGCAGAGTCCACCTCAATCTTAGCCATTATTTACATTTAAAATAATAGTGGACCATATAAATGGCAAACCAGCTTTGAAAAATCTTAGAATATTTTATTATAGATCACAGATTAAAAAGTACACGCAAATATAAGGGAAATGAAAACTAAATTTGACATTATATGAAATAAATCTCAGTATTAAAGTCACAAAAATTAAGGACACTCAACACTGAGACAAAAATAAAACAATTGAACATAAACACGCAAATGTGAAACTCTTGCACTGAATAGAACTATAATTACAAATTGTAAAATATATAATTCTAAATGATTTTAAATCTCTTTGTCTATTTGTTAGGTCATGTGAATTTAAAAAAAGTAAGGAAATATTGAGACTATACAAACAACATAGTAAATTAGCAGTTGTAAGCATAAGTTTGACTTTATGTTCACCAAAATGAAGACGTTCATATTTTTTATTTGGTAAACACTTAAAATATATAACAGTTTTTTTCCATGCATATTTGGGATGTAAAATAACAAAAATGTTGTTTATCTGAAATCATATATTACTGGGTTTCTGTATTTTTATACAATACTGTGAATCAGTTTTAGTGAAATTTCACTTGTTACATTAAACCATAATTTTATGTATAACAATATAAAAAATTAAAGAAATCGCTACCAATATAATCAAGCAAATCAAAGTCAATATCAATTGAATATTTAGAAGTGGTCCCCTGAAATTCAAACAGCTAAAGTAAGCATAGAGTGAGGAAAAATACTATGAGATTATTTTTAACTGAATATTTTAAAAGTTTGTTAATCTAGAAGCTTTGCTACATAAAGCACACATTATGGAATAGCAAAATCATCATCACATAGACGCTTTTTAGGAATGCAAAAATTTAGGTTACATCCTCAATGGGAAAATATGTATCAGCATTTAATATAATCTTCAGATGCTGCTTGAATATGTGAAAATTCAAGAAACACTGAAGTAGACAACATATCCAAGTTCTACTTAAATATAAGTAGTCATGTTTTCAAAGAATTTAATTCTCATAAATACTTTTAAATTTAAGCATTTTTATAAAACATAAAAATAAATTTTGAATAAGGAAATGATAGAATAAATATAATGCATAATCATGATCATTTAAAAATGTTATCATTGATTAAAAAATCAAATAAAAAGGTCTTTAAAAATACAAAATTACATCAACCATTAATAACACGATGGTGCTTTAGAAGTAAAAAGTGGATAAAACTGTTTATTGAACTAATATAATTTGGTATGTAATATATGTAACTATTTTACTGAAAAATTATGAAAAATATTTGATGAAAAATTATTTTTTGAAAAATATAACCAGATTAAATATAAAACATTTGTATTACCATATTGCAAAGTAGAAACACCTTGAATTATAAAAAAAAATCATGCAATGATTTAGGTAAATAAGGAGAAAAAGCTAGTCCTTTGCTTTAGTCCATATTTTCTTCCCTTTCCTTCTATTTACTTTCAGTTCCCTTTCCTTTTAACCCTCTCTATCTTTCTATTGCCCTCCCCTGTTCTCTTTTATTAAATTCTGATTTAAAGGAACATTATAAAGATTACTTAAAGACTGTAGAACAATAAAGTTGATTTAAAGAGGATTTTTAAAGATTATGGTTGACATTTTAAATGAAGATTTATGAAAAAAAAATATTGTAACTTTAAGTAGCTTTAATTTGAGAAAAATTTTCTTTTTTAGATAATACCCTGATAAGGGGTTGGGATTAAATGTCAGGACACATAAAGGAAAGGGGAACACTTATATCTTTGTTTCCTTTATATTGACAAAATATTTTTTGACCTAAACAAGCTGAAATTAATCATTATATCCCTTTTAAAGAGACTATGAATCAATCACACTCAGGAAACCTACTCAGACTGAATTCTCACCAAAACCAAAATGGCATAAACTTGATTCTGTTTAAAAATATGAAAATGGTTTGTATTTCCCTTACATGATTTCCTTTGATTAGGAGTAAAATATGGTAGTGACCAAAAAAGCTCAGAAAGTAGTAGAAGAGTTAAGAGAGAATGCAGAGAGAAAAAAACAAAAAGAAGACACTTTTACAGAAAAATTGATCTCTTTGGTATAACAGCAGTCTTGGAAAATAGGTTTAAACTAAAATAAAACTTCTCATTCCTTCAACCAATCATTCACACTTGTCAGTGTGCACACATGAAATAAACAGACCATAAGTGCTGATTTGTCTAGTAATTATAAATTATTTATAATAATTGTATTTGTTATTATTATAATAAATTAACACACTCACCTGTTTCATTTACTTTAGTCAAGACTATTATTTAAATTCTTTCTCAATATTCTCCACCAAACATTTTTTCATTCTACTTTATGATTCAGTAGGAATGATAGAGAAAGGAAACTGCTTTCTAGAAATGGGTTACTAGTAAAATAGTGCTCACAAACCCAAAGCTTATGTTTAGAAGAAGACAATTCAATTTGTTGTTTTGACTGTATTAATTGGCCCCTTTACTCAGTGGAAAATATGAACTGCAAATCTTATGGGCAAAATAAAGCAACTCTTATTTGTTAAATTTAGAAGACATTAATCTCTCTCAACCTCAGTTTTCCAACTGCAAAGGGCAGGGAGAGATATTTTCAGTCACACAAAGTTTTTATGAATATTTAATGAAATAAGTAAAAGTATATAGAACACCTAGGATATCAAATGCATTGAATAAAATTTTCATATGTAATAACAGAATGATTAATGATTTTAATAATTTTAAATTTAATTATTAAAGTGCAAAAATAGAGAAAAGTTAAAAGAGCATATTTTCAAATTCCTATTGTTCAAAACTTAAAAAAAAATTGGTACATTTGCTATCAGGTCATCATTACTTTTTTTTAAATAAAAGTAATATATGCTCATACAAAATTGCAACAATATAGATGGAAAAGCATAATCATAAAATAAAAATAATATATATTGCAAACAAAGAAATTGCCACTTATTTTAAATGAACCTTATTACAAATAAAGATAGAAATAGGAGGTTACGTGGTTTGAAAGAGGTTGTTTGCATTTAAAATCTAGGTGGCTTATAGCTGTGCCTGGGATTTCACTTTAAGTTTATTCTCAATTTATATTCTCTAAGGAAATGTGACCTTATATTATTTTTATTTCACATTATAGTATAGTTATAGTTGACACCAATTATCAGTTCTTGCATATGGTTTATGGCCCATTTATTTGATTATTTGTATTGCTTTTGTTTTGTCTTAATAGTAAACCCTTTTCTATATTTAAATTACCCTTTTCTTTTTATAGTCAAAAAGTCCAATTCTCTTAAAATTTAAATACTTTCTCAACCAGTTTATTATAACATCCTGTATATACATTAATCACTAGGACAATAATATATCTTATTTCAATGCAATTTGATGAAAAATAAGGATAGAAAAGTTCAAAAGGAGGGACCATTGTATGGCTCACTCAATGCAGATAGCTGGAGGAGGGCGTAGAAGTGATTAACATAATTGTTAAACCAGCTATAGGAACTCAAAATCCTTATGTGCCGAAGCACAGACCCAAGCAGGTGTCAGGTGGCTGTCAGTGTCACTGGATGAGAAGGAAGTAAAGATATGGAGGTTCTCTGGCCCCTTTCAAATTCTATACAGTTATCCAAAATCAACAACAAACAGGCCACTCCACAAAGACATGAGCCCTTCCCAAAGAGAAAAAGACTGTATCAGTGCAATCTCTGCACTGGCATGGGGTAGCAGCCCTTCTGCCCACCTATGACTACACAGTTGCTTCTTTTCCCAACTCTCTCCTTCCACAAAAGAACAACCCCCTGCCTGCCCACGACCTGTACCATGACGGGGTTTCACTTCACTGACCTCCCTCAGCAGAGGCAGCTTTCTTCAAGGCCATCTGCCTATGGCCATGCAGGCCTCTCTCTCTTAGCAAACTGTCTCTTTCAAGGTGGCTCTTTCTGCCCACTTGTGGCTATTCAAGTGCCCTTTATTCTCTCTCCTTTTCACAATATCCCTACCCTTTCAGACACAACTAATGTCTGTGTTGTGGAGAAACTTGCCTGGGAAATTCACGAGTGCCGGTGAAAGGGAAGCCCTGGTGAAACTTTTCCCAGAGTGAACCCAAGGACCCCCTTCTCTGAACCCAACTACTCCAAAACCAACTTCACAATTGATATAGGGCAGCAAAAAGCACTAAATTGATATAGGGCACTAAAACTGGCAAGGACATTGCCCAAATGGTTTACCAGTCACTGTCTGAGTTCTTCCCCCCTAGCACAATTGCAAGATTACTCAGGTTCAGAGAACAGCAATACTGAGAATTATTTAACAAATCAGGGAAAAACAAAGAGTGTCTGAGGCCAAAAGTGGCCACTTACCTCACCTGAAGCAGTGTCCGGTGTTTTAAATTCCTAAACACAATTGCTCCAAGATGGTGTCTTCCCACCTTTGAGGACACAGAGCTCCTCTTCCGAACAAAGGCCACACTTCCAAGGTGGCGTCTTCCTGCCCTAAGGACCTGGAGCATGTGGCACCCAGACTATAGGCCAGGATCCAACTCACGAGAACAGTAGAAGACGGGAGATGCTCACAGAGTTGCCGAGATGTGCCAGCACACCAGACAAGCCACATTCAGAACAGCAGAACAACAACCCGACAAATGGTCACACTCATGGATCTCAGCCAGGCGCCCAGCTCTGGGTCTTCACCTTCCTGCCAGTCTGTAAAAGCAGAACAATTTCAGTTGCTCAGTTTTCTTCTCTGAGGTTGGCTGCTGGTAGCCTCTCTGCATCCTTCAGAGGCCCACAACAGACTTCTGGAAGATCAGCATGTTGGGGGCAAAAATTGCTGACTTGAGAATCGCTGAAGATCAATAACACTGAAATTCTGAAAGCTGAATCTCGGGGGCTGCTTCTTCAGCCTCTTCTATTTCTTTTCAGTCTCCACCCACATTGATTCTTGTTCTTATTTCACCTGGGGCTGTCAAGCCTCATTAGCAGCCCCCTCCAGAGGATGTTAGTTGTAACAGTCTTTGGCTTCAGCCACTGGTTACACAATTTATATGACATTATTCAGTGGAATGAATGATGTCTTCTCAACATTATATATATGTAGCAGATAAAAAACATACTTTTCTCAAAAATCCCATATTTTGATATTGTGTAGGGTAAATAAAAGTTGTCAGTTTTTTCCGCCCTCCCACCATTAGTGTCAATGGTGGTTCTGCATGCATGCATGATGGCAGGCACCTGAAGTAGGATGTGGGCATGCGTGGGTGGGTGCACCTGTGCAAAGAGACTAGGTGTATTAGGCTGGCGTCATGGGGATGCCAGCAGCAGAAGCAGTAACAGTAAGCAGCAGCAGCAGCAGCGGCAAAGCGGAAGCAGCAGTAGAGAGCTCAGGGAGAATGAAGCTCAGTTAGGGGCTAGAAGGCTGTCGGCCTTCTAGCCCCGGCCCCTCTTCCTGCTATGAACCTGTTGGCCTCATTACAAATGATACAGAAAGTTTAATAAAAGCCTGAAAAAGCCACCGAGGGCTCCAGGACACCTCCTATGCCTGTCTGCCCGAATGATAGAGAACCTACCCAGAAACCTCTTGCCGCTAAATATTGCCACTTTGTTGTGTTTCTATAAAACCTATGTAATTGCTCTTCACATTTCAAGAGACTATAGAATCTCTTATCTCCTTTGGTTAAGGTTTTATTCTATGGTGACTTGCTATCTAACTGACCACTGAGTATCTGAAAAAGTTATATTTTTGATTAGAAACAGAATATTCATCTGATTAGTTCACCTTATGCATTTCATCAGAGATACACTAGTTTGGTCAAAATGATGATAGCTGAAATCATAATCTAATAGCTACTACAGTACTACACAGGTGTGTGTGCATCCTTGATCATCCTATGTATTTCTTTAATCATAGAGTTTAGAAATGTAAGGAATCTAAATACAAATTAACTCCTCTCACTGCACATTTAAGAAAACTGAAGTACAAATAAATATCTTTCTTGTGAGCAAGGGCCATGGTTAGTGACAAGGCTGTGATAAAAATCTTCACATCTAATCAACTCTCCTCCACATTCTTATTTTTCATACCTTAGTCATTTTCTTGCCTTTTCTTTAGAGCCAGGTGAAACTCCTCTTAATAAGAAGTTATTTTCTGATTGACTACCATGAACTGTGCTAGTGTTATTTTCTAATGTAGCTCTATTTATCAAAATGGAACTGGACTCCAGTGGCTAGGTCCTTGTTTTGGTGAGGAAAGAATTCAACATTGAAATCAGTCAGAAAGTAAGAAATTTATTTTCAGGTCAGAAGAACAGGAAAGCTCTGTGAATAGAGAGAGATCCATATTGGATTGCACTGAGGGGCAAGAAGCAAGGACTTAAATATATTTTGTTTGAAATTGGGATGGGGTGGACAGTGTATACACACACACACACACACACACATACACATACCACCCCTAGTTTTCATCCACCACCATGAAATTTACTCCCTCTACCCTTCTCACTCACTCCTTAACCAGTTTCCTTTATGGAAAACAAAATTATGCTCTCTGGATCAATGTTTTGTTTTGTTTGTTTACCCTGTTCCTTTATTTTGTAAATGAATTAGTCACATGGTATTTGTCTTTCTCTATCTGGTTTATTTAACATAGTATCTTCTAGGTTCATACATGTTATTGCAAAAGGAAATATTTCATTTTTTTTGGTATCTTAGTATATTATTGTGTTTATAAATCACAACTTCTTTATTCACTGATCTGTCAATAGATACTTAGGTTGTTTCAGAAGTTGGCTATTGTAAATAATGCTATAATTAGCATATAACAGACTTAGTGGTGTCTGTAATTTTTTTTCTAAAAACAAGGGACAAAAAGTAAAAATGAACAAATAATACTACATCAAGCTTAAATGCTCCTGCACAGTGAAGAAACTTTTGTCAACGTGAGAGGATAGCCTGTTGAACAGAAGATATTTTCACAACATGTTGACAAGGGATTATCAATCAAACTACTCATAAAACAAAGAACTCATATAATTCAATAAAAAAAAAGATAAAAAATGAGCAAGTATCTAAACAGATTTCTCAAAAAAAAGGCATAGAGATGGCCAACGGGCACATGAAGAAATGGTCATAGTCATTTATTATTAGAGAAATGAAAATCCAAACCACAATGAGATATCAACTCATTTTGTTACCAAAAATACAAAAAACAAATACACTTTTAATGCAAACATACTGTAATTTTCTGGAGAATCTGCCCCTGATTTAGCCATCAAGAGAGCAAAGCCACCTTTACAAATTCCATCTTGTGTACAGAATCCATTGTCTGAAGCTACAGTTATCTCTTCAGTTCAAAAAAAGGGCTTCCCTAGTGTTGCAGCGGGTTGAGCCCCAGCTCCGTACTGTGAAGCAACCACTGCACAGCAGCAAGAGTTCCATCCCCGGCCAGGGAGGGGGCCCACATGGCTCAGCAGACCTCTCCTGCCTCACCCACTGTGCCCCTCAGCAGTGTATTTCAGTCGATCTACCTATTCTGCTCCCCACTCTGTCTATGGTGAATCGTCTCACCTCCTGCATTTCTGGCCTGTACCCCAGTTCTTGCATGCATAAATAAATAAATCTTAAAAAAAAGATTTGATAAGGGGTACCAAATCTTTGTATCTTTGCAGTTCATTTTTCAAAAGGGAAGAAATTAAATCCCAGCATTGCCTTTTACAATAGCATCAGCATATGTTTAGGTCAGGACAACTTCCAACTAGAATCCTGTTTAATCAAGAATAATTATATTTGTCATGCAAATAACTCACTATTCCCATATGTGTTTTTTAGAGTTTTTGAAGGGCTAGTCAGTAGAATTTATATTCCCTATTAAGTACTTTGGACAATGCTACTCTAAATAGGAATACTTTATTATGAAATTAAAAAAAAAGAGAGCTGTAAATCACCTTTCTGGGGGCCTCTAATGTATCTATTAAATTGAACAAAGTTTCATTCTCTCTCTCTCTCTCTCTCTCTCTAGTCAGTAGAATTTATATTCCCTATTAAGTACTTTGGACAATGCTACTCTAAATAGGAATACTTTATTATGAAATTAAAAAAAAAGAGAGCTGTAAATCACCTTTCTGGGGGCCTCTAATGTATCTATTAAATTGAA
Organism: Galemys pyrenaicus; assembly: GCA_019455555.1. NCBI lineage: Eukaryota > Metazoa > Chordata > Mammalia > Eulipotyphla > Talpidae > Galemys > Galemys pyrenaicus. The sequence continues at coordinate 5,363,159 of JAGFMF010012105.1, forward strand.
CAAAGTTTCATTCTCTCTCTCTCTCTCTCTCTCTCTCTCTCTCTCTCTCTCTCCAATATTCTTTCACTTTTTCCCCCTTACTCTCTTTCCCTGATCCCCAAGAGAAGCCACTGAGTTTCAGAAGGCACTGAATTTCAGTTAGTTTAGTTCCAGTTTCAGAAGGCACTGAGTGTCAGTTAGGCACATGAACCTGTATGACTCCATAATGGTGTCGTGTCTAAATGGGGAAAAGGATATCTTTTCCCATATGAGATTTTCATGTTAGTTCTTTAAAAATGGAGATCTCTTGGCTTGAAGCTTGTTTTTCCCTGTCTCTTGGGCAGTGAGTCAGTTTCAATCATTGGGTTAGGGACAAATCCTTATGAAATTTTGCAATAGAAAAGTAAAAGAAGTTCAGACCCTTGAATGAAATTATAGTGCTGAACTGGGTCTTCACTTCTAAAGACACACTGACAGTTTGCACATTTGAGTCTTGGGGAAACTATTGATTCACACACATTCAATGACCTGGTTGAGCAGACAGCTTAACTTGTGATTTCTGGATAATTCTTCCTGTGGGGAAAGACACACTAGTTTCTTGTAACTGGGTAATAGAGCAATTGGGAAGTAAACGTAGAAATCAAAATGACCTTTATTTCTGGTTGAACATGGCAACAGAATGTGACTTTTAATACATCTTTCTAAGTTAGTTACAATATGTGGGTCTCTGTACAACATGGAAATGCAGGATCTCTTCTTTAAAAAAGATTTCAAGTTAAAAAAAAAATCAAGTTGGTAATAGCAGAAAATTAAACCAAGCACTATGCCTTCAAATCCTGGGTTGCTATGCAGGCCTCTCATTAATGAAGGTAGACCTGTCTTCCCATCCTTTGCATATAGATTATGGAATTAATTAGTCTTCAGATTGGATTTCTAAAGCAGTCACAAAAATATTTGACCTTCTACTTGTCAACAACAGTGTACTCTTGAATCCAAGAGTATCTGAAGGAACCTATCTCCAGTCTGGCTCCTGATGAAGGATTATATAATGCATGGAAGAGAGAATAAAAGAAACTTTTTTAATGTTCAGTAAAGCAAATCATAAAGAAAGTGTCAGTGTGTGACTAAGGGATCCCAAACTGTTGAGGGTGCATCTTTTAAAAGCGGTCCTACCATCTGTGTGCACAAAGGTAAAGGAAACACTCTCTTAGTGTAAAAGACTTTGAATTGAATTGGTGTGCATAGGGAGAGAGAGAAGGAAGGATTTCAAATAACAGCTAACTCTAAGAAATTACCCATCCCCTTATGGGTAAAAGCCCAGCCAAATAGGCACAGCCCAAAGTGGGGCTACTGAACCCTGAAACATTGTCATCAAGCTAAGGTAAGTCTTGGCAAAGAACCACAAGAAAAGATTTAGACAGGTCCGGGAGAGCTGTGACAAAAAGAGACACTGAAAATTCAAAATATACCACATAATCTAACACGAGGTCAAGAAAATGGCTACCATTTTCTCTGCCCAGTGCCAGGAGCACCTTCTCCACACATCTCTTACAAATATCTCTTCCCAATGCCTGTGTATGTCTCTCCTCTAAGGGTTTCCTCTAGGACCTCTCACATATTCCTCCTTCCTCTATTTATATATCCACCTTATTCCTTCCCATCTGCCCCATTCAGGAAGTCCAGTTCATTTCATACCACTATTTGTAGATCAAGTCACAGGCATGTAAGTGAGGGTGGGGAAAATAAATCCTATTCAATGCTCCTCTCCTTTCATGGAGATGTATGTGATAAAATAACAAAGGCTCAGGTCACAGTCTTAGACTTCTTCCCCATTCTGACCAAACAAAAAAGTCCCCGAGGCATATATGAGTATTAGGGCAGCAGCCTGCTTCCTGAGTTTCTATTTAAAAAGTTTATATTTTATAGGTTATACAGTTTGGACTCTAAGGAATATCTTTTCTATTTATAAAATTTTTCTTACCATGTGTTGCTTGTCTTGTAGTAAAATTCTTCTCTGGTACATGTGGGGCACAACTGAGATTTCTGGTCATCATCCGGAGGGCTGGAGTTAAACTCTTTTTTTAAAAGATGTATTTATTTATGCATACAAGAGTTGGGGTACAGGTCAGAGTCAAGGGAGGTGAGAGGATTCACCAGAGACAGAGCGGGAAGCAGAAAAGACAGACTGACTGAAACACACTGCTGAGGGGAGCAGCGGGCGAGACAGGAGAGGTCTGCTGCACCATGTTGGGCCCCTTCCTGGCCAGTGGCAGGGATTGAACTCATGCTGTAGTGACTATGGTTTGCTTCATAGTGTGTTGCTTAACCCACTGTGCCACCAGGGAGGCCCTGGAGTTAAACTCTTGTTGTACATCAAAAATTATATTTATTTACCCATGGCTAATCTTAAAATTCTCAGCCATTTGAGCAATTTGAACAAGAATCAATAGTAGTCATGATGTCGTTTTTGGAGTCAGTGGGCTTGGAGAGCAGGGTTCTTGGGTTTACTCTGGGAAAGGTTTCACCAGAACTCCTTGTTTACCAGCACATGGCAAGTTCCCAGGCAAGTTTCTTCACAAGACAGAGGTGTTAGTTATTTTAAAGAGAAGATTTATTGGAAAAGGGACAGGGAAGTAAAAAACTGTTGTATAGACACAGGTGGGCAGGAAGAACTGCCCTGAAAGGGACAGGTTTGCTGAGAGAGGCCTGCATGGTTACAGGCGAGGAGCCTTGAGGAAAGCTGCCTTTGTTGAGGGAGGTCAGTGAAGAGAAGCCCTGGCATGGTACAGGTCATGGGCAGGCAGGAAGGTTGCTGCCCTGCAGAGGAGAGAGTGGAAGAGAAGCACCTGCATACTCACAGGTGGGCAGAAGGATGGCTGTCCCATGTCAGTGCAGAGACTGCACTGATACAGTCGTCTATTTGGGAGGGGCTCACTCCTTCATGGAGTGGCTTGCTTGCTGACTTGAATCAACTATATAAATTTGAAAGGGACAGAAGATTCTACAATGGGCTCAGTCCTCATGTCTTTACACTCAGGTTGGTGCTCCAGACACAGTCTGACACCTGCTTGCATCTTTTGTTTTGTGATGTAGGCACAGGCAAGATCCTCTCTTATCTCAGACTCCATGTCCAAAGAAGAGTCAAAGAATCCAAGACATTTGAGATTTTAACTAAAAGAATGACTAAATGAATCATGCCCCCCTTATTGGGACAAATAAAAAAAAATGGGTGGAAGAATAGAAGTTTCTTTCCATTAAAATTTTTGACGTTCCAATTTTATAGTTGGTAGGAATATGGGGAGAGAACAAAAATGACAGCTGAGCACAAAATGATTGTATCATTTAGTTTTAGCAACTTGGCCAGGCATCTGTGTTTGTGGAGAAATAACTCTTCACTTTTCTTTCTTTTCCTTCTATGGAGGAGGAAAAATAATTTCCCCAGTAGACACTTAGATTCTTGGCTGACAGACTCCCTATAATTAAAGACAAATTAACAGTCAAAAACAAATAGAAGTTTAATAACATGTATACTTTTTGTGTACATAAGAGAGAACCACTGAACAACTCCACAAAATAGCCCAAGCATTCACCTTAAATACCATTTTTAAATAAAAGAAAATAAATTGGTGAGGGTTGGAGGAGTAAGGGGAGCCAGTTATGGAGATTAGCAGGTCAACATGTGGAGTAAGTGAGAAGTTTATTATGCATATCTAAGTGCCTGTCTTCTCAGTTGATAACTATCTAGAGATTGGACATCCTCTATTACATGTACAGAGACAAATACACCCTTGGAATTGCAGATTTCCCTAACAAATGCAAATGTCTCTTACAAAAGGGTAACTTTTATTGGTCTTCAGACCTTTATTTTGTCTGCATTTTTTTTCTTTTTTTAAATAATCAGTCTAACTTTTATGCCAATAAGGTACAATTTAGAGTGGAAAATTGTCCTTCTCTTTCTTTTCCTACTTTGTCATTACAGCATGAAAGTAGGAACTGTAAATAATATATAAAAAGTGGAACATTTAATAAAAAATCAGACTTCAGGTCAATTTGCTAATCCCAGTTCTAAAGCTATTAAATGATTACATTTAATCAACATTTCTTAAAGTTTACAAAACATTCATTTGTGGATTTCACATTTAGTCAGCTTACTAATTCTTTTTATTATGCCATACAAATTGTTCAATAGTAATATTGAAAAATTATTTTGAAAATACTTAATACAGGATATTTTGTAAGAATTAAAAAAGACAGGGGTAAAGAAGACAACCAAAATCTAGCTTTTAATCATGCAAAGCATTTTGATTTAGAAATCATTTAGAAAATTACTTTAGTCACAGAAAGCATAGGTGTAATGAATTAGTACATTGACTATTAGAACAGTAAGTTCATGACTAAACTGTTATTTCTCTTGATATCTGAAAAAAAATGCCATTTGAAAACTGTTTAGGACTTCATTTTTGAAGCAAATGAAAACAAAGAATTTAATTCCATGACTTATTTTAATGGAGTCCATGCATTTATACCCACTCATGTGCAATCATTAGTTAAAATTATTTTTGTATACTTAATAATGCTAGACAGAAGTCCCAAATTTGAATTTGGCTAAGATTCTGTAAAATTTAACATTGAGGTCTCTGGATTAAATTATTTGTTCAAAAACATCAGGGAGCAAATTATTTTCACAAAATATTCTTTGGGATCATGTTCAAGTCACAAAGCTACTATACTGTTTTCTCTACCTCTCGATTGCTCTGTCTTTTCTATTTACTTAATTTATGATGAATTATTATTACAGGACAAAGTGAGAAGCACCTCAGACCCCCAAACCTGCCTGCTGTAAGTGGATTCTGCCATCTGCCTCATGAAACATACTCTAGTGTGTGAGACCTTCAAAAGAAAAGAACTTTAATGCGATTAACGTGCAATAAAGAGAAGAGAATGAATATAACTAAAATATCTTTCACATGAAACACTCCTAATTACCCATCTTATAGGCAAATGCCCAGCAAAACAGGGTTGGCCCAAAGCAGGGCCACTATGATCTGAAAACCTGCCACAAGTCTAAGGTACCTACTTGTTGGTAACCATGGGAAAGGGGCAGAAGGGACCAGATAAGTCTGGAAGGAAAAGAGCAAAATCAAAATGCATGTTAAGGTAAAGGCTATAATTGTCAGCCTGCCCCCCTGGTCTCTCACTCACAAATCTCCTTCATGACCCAAGTCCCTGGTATAAATCCAAGGCCAAGAAGCAAGCATAGCTTTTATTCACGTCTTTCTGCTTCAAGTACAGGTTTTTTCTTTCCCCATCTCTCTCTATACTTCTTCCTCCTTCTTTATTCTTCCTTATTCTTTCTTCCCAGTCTTTCCAAGCTTTCACTCTCTGCCTAGCTCTGCCTTTCTTTAGGGTGCGGCGTTGGAAACAGGAACCTCTCCTTTCTGTGGATATCACCCTGGTATATTATCAACATAATTGCACTAAAAAATAAATTCAAGAGGGTAAGCAGAAAGATAGGGGCTTAATAAGTGAATTACGCACTCATTTTCAATCCATGGTTGATTTAAAATATCTATTATTTTTTAATATACAAACTTAAGTGGAATAACTGTACTAAGATTCTTTTAGATTAAGAATATTTCTAAGTGAAGTGGTGTGTGAAAGCTGTGTAACACAATTTCATATATATTAAGTCAGCCTGACTTCCCATGGCAGAAAACCATCAGAAAAAGCAGGCAGGCGGTTTGACACAGAGGCTGCAGGAATTGTGTAAAGAAAACTATGAATAACTCTATGTTCCTAAACATTGGATGAGACATACATCTCTATGACATTTTCTTATGCAAAGACAGGTCTCTTAGAGATGGGAGCTTTTATAAACCCATTTAAATAATATCTTGCAAGCTGCTGTCTCTCCATTTTCCAAATTTCTTTTCAGTATGCCTGGAAATTTATGATATATTTTAATCAGACTTCTGAGTGACTTATAATTCCTGATATTTTCAAATGCAACAATTAGGCTTCAATTATTATTTTACAATTTAGGAGTGAGCATTTTGACTTTATTTCTGTTAAAGAGATCTTTTCTTTGTCTAAATTCTTCTTGAATAATATGAATTATCTCACATACTATCTGGAAGTAGTATGATTATATCTCTGCAGATCAACACATGTTCACCCATTCAACCCTGTTGCCTTTAAAAACAAATGTCTGAGGCCACCCTAGTGACTTAGGGGTTAAGTCTCTGAACTATCATAGCCATGTCCTGAGTTTGATCCCCAGCCAGGGTGCTAACCCACCATTGACTCAACAGACCTCTCCTGTCTCATCCATTGCTCCCCTTATCAGTGTATGCTCCTCACTCTGTGTTTGGTGAATCCTCTCACCACCCACACAACTGTGACCTACACTCCAGTTCTTCTATGAATAAATAAAAGTAAATCATTATAAAAATAATAATAAATAAAACAAATGTCTCTGATTAGCAAAGATATATATATATACTAATCACAGACTACATGATGGAGTAGAAAAGGAGAACAAACACATTCTCACAACACAGTTACAAGATATTACCTTTTCTCTTATTCTTCCCCTCTTAAATTTTCCAAATTTTTACTGAAGAAAAATATTAGTTTGCAAATTTTAAGTTTGGTCATCTTGTTGGATATAATTTCACTTAAAATATTTTAGATAATGTGGCACATTTTTAGATTCATAAGTTCTTTTAAATTCTTTTCATTCCCACCTTAGCTTAAAATGCACAAATTGATTACAACCCTAGCTGTAATCTGTTTATTTTCTACACTCATCATCGAAAAAATTATCTCCAATGAAGCCAAAGATTAAAAACTGATAGTGAATCTGTAAGGTAAAGCCTAGAAATATTTAGTACTTGAGGGTTCTAATTTTCTCATTTCATGAGGGAAAAAAAAACAAAACTGCTAAGCATAAAAATGTCAACTGAAATGCGTACCTAAAAGAGTATCTACCCAGTTTATGGTTTTTAATTTTGAAACCTTTGCAAATTCCTATGTTCCTTATAACATGAGCCAATGAAAAATACATATAAGTCTTTATCCTAGAGTTTAGGCATGGTTGTGATCATATACAATGATAAAAGTGTAAAATATATCTAATATCAACAGCTGAATTCATATGTTATACTGTATTCTTAACAGCTATATTGAAGTATAAATTTTGTACCATAAAATTGTCCTACTTTAAAAACGTAGTTTACAGACTTTTAGATTTGGGACTCTCTGGGGAAACATTTTCTGTTTTGTTTGGTTTTCTTTTTTCCTCTGTGGATATAGCATACTTTTGTGTTTCATAGATTGCTTAAGTAAGTAAGGTCCCAGGGCAACCAGAGATAGCCTTTCACTGCCCCAGTTATAGCCTAAAAATATATATAACCTTCCAGGTAAGAGCAATATTCTAATGTTCCAGAAATTTGAATTTGTTGAAGTTTTTAAAGTATCTAGTTCATTTCTCTCTCTCTCGCTCTCGCTCTCTCTCTCGCTCTCTCGCTCTTATTCACCACAACTAAAATCAAAATTACATAACTGATGTTACAGGATGATTTTTACAGGTTTTAGTAATGTCCCTGGGATAGGGCACCCCTCCCCACACACTGTGTGTAGCTCTAAATTATGTCAAATGACACACACCTTAAAAGAGGAATTTAGTGGGGAAAAAACCACTCTGTGAAGAGGTAGGTGTTATAACTGAACTCCAAAAGAGGCATACTCTCCTTTGACATTGAGACTACTAGTTTTTCTGAGCTACTGCTCTGAAATAGGTACACAGGGTAGAAGGAGAACTTAGAAGGGAGCTGTAAAAGTCCCAAGTAGGTGACATGAGCAATGCTGTTTTGTACAGTTTAAGTTGCTTTACTTAAATCGACAATTTTTAAGTTCATTCTCTTTCTTTGGTTAATTTCTGAAATAACTACTGAATTGTTACTGAATAGTTACTCTTAATTGTTTGCCAGTATTTTCATTAATTTTCTGGGAGAACAGTTTACCCAGGCCCTCAAGCTGCCATTCTGGAAGTTAATCTCTCCTTGTACTTTTTAATGTTTCTGTTCACTCATGGTAGAAAATTAGTGATTAAACATGGTTTAGAAGGAAGGGGATGCACTTCTAGACTTATTTTGTATAAAATCTTGCTTGTGTTAAAAGAAAGAACACAACATGAGACATGCATTTAAACCTACAAAAAACAGACCAGACTGAACTGTGTGACTGACAGCTATTTATGAAATAAAACCTTAAAGTTATAAAGGTTTAATTATGAGAGGACAGTAGTATTGTATTTTCAAACTTCTTCATTTGCTCATTTTCTCTTGCACGTGTATGGAATATTTCTTTTAAGTCTTTCCTTCTTTTGCTTAATTCTTAAAGCAGTAGCTCTGAATTATATGTTATAAACCAAAGCTATCACAATATAAAAAATAATAAAAGGGGTCATGTAAACCCCCAAAATAAAGTTACACAAACTAAAAACCCAGAGAATAAAAAGAAAAATAAAAAAAATTCATATATAATAAAAATGCAAATGTAGACCTTGATAACAAGAAGTGTTCATTCTAATTCCAAATAATTTGAGACAAAAAAATAGGTACAAAAGAAAAGAAATGGTCATTTGGAATTATGAAATGTAAAAAAAAAACAACAAAAAACACTTGTCTAGAAACCCAACAGAATCTACCCTTGCCCATACTTGTGCGTGGTACAAGAAGTTTTATATAAATTGTAATTGAAAATTAATACCACCTTGATGTTATGCATATGTTAATGTAGCATTATGCTTAAATCCAAGGCTAGAAAATTATTTATAGTTCTCATTCCATGTTGTGCTTTGAATTGTCAATATTTTTTCTCTATAATGTACTGAAATAAAGAACACTTATATAGATTCATAGAAATAATAGTTCCTGACATGTGGTTTCAAAATAAAAAAAGATTGATAAAATTATATTTGAACTGACAATGTATTCAATAAATTCTTTTTAAAAAATTAAAATCTTTATTGAGAGAACAATGGTTTATAACACTGTCTATAATTCACAGATAAAAGTTTACATCCCTTTAGACCAATAATCTAAAGTTCCAATTCTACAGACAGATTTCTAGGATTTGTTTTGATATAGTTTTGTCTACTCCTTTGTTTTCTTTCTCTATATTTCATAAATGAGTGAAATCATCCAGTATTTGTTTTTCTCCTTCTGACTTGTTTCACTTAGGGTAATCCCCTCCAGTTCTGTCCATGTTGTTGTAAATGGCAAAAGGCTTACCTTTTTCCATCTTCTGTGGGATATAGAGAGGGCAGCATTGCTGGAGTAAACAAGTCTCACATTGGATGCCAATTGTTATAGAAGTTTGAGGTCTTGATATTTCTATCATAAGCCAAAACTTGAGACAAAAGTTGGTCAAAGGAAATCAGGTTTAATCAGGAACTGACAAAGTAAAGAAAAACAAGGCGGTAAGGGAGAGGCTAAAGGGTCCACATTAGTAGGATTTTAGAGAAGTAGCAAAAGGTGTTAGGGATTGCATTCACACTCCTTTATTTCCCCAAGTTTGATTTGACTTGATCTGTCTGGTGATAGTGAGGTAATGCTTTAACCTTACTACTCTTTACACTTTGATCTTGAATTCAGTCAATTTTGCCTGGTGTTCTGGTTTTGTCTGCAAGAAAAGATAAACAGGAGCAGAGCAGGGATTGATAGACAAAGACAAGGAATCTATAGTTACCAGGTCAGTGAAAATTTTGCTGCGACAACCATTTGTAAGTTCTTATATAGTGGCAAAGATTAATCATAGACACAGTCTTGGAGATGGAGACTAGAGCAGGTAGCAAGTGTTGGGGCCCAGTTGAGTTCGGTAGTTGCAGTGGCCCTAGCTGTCAATATGCTCTCCTGTAACTACATACTACAGCCGCCAATGTGTTCTCTTGCAGTAAAAGTGTACTTTTTAGGGTATGCTGGTACACATCATGAGTGGCTAACCTCAGGCACAGACACAGTGGTACAAGTCAGCTGGGAGCTGGGGAGCCTACACTGATTTTTTTTTTTAAGAGTTACTTATTTATGCATACAAGAACAAGGGTACAGGCCAGAGGTATGGTGGGGTGGTGGTGGTGGTGAGAAGATTCACCAGAGACAGAGCGGAGGTCAGAACAGGTGGATCCACTGAAATATACTGCTGATGGGAGCAGTGGGCAACACAGGAGAAGTCTGTTGTGCCATGTGGGTGAACTCCCTGGGCAGGAATCAACTTCGTGCTTCAGTGGTTGTAGATAGCTTCATAGTGCTGAGTCTTATCCCCATGCATCACTGGGGAGGCCCTAAACTGCTATCTTGCACTTGCAGAAACCTGAGCTGACTGACAACATGGCTCCTGGGCTCCTGTGGAGTTGGGGAGGAACTTGGAGAACTAGAATCTTACACTTGCTCAAACCACAGAGATTTGGGATGGCTGCTAGTATAGGTGTGAGCTAAGGTGGGGCCACAATTGGAGGAAAGAGCCAGGAGGAACGTAGTGGCTGGCATCCATGAATGCAAATACCTGTGGGGTAAAAGCTGATATCTGTGGGAGTTTTGTGGGTCTTTGGTTTCTACCTTGATGAAATTTGTAGAGTTTATCTATAGAGCAGGTTTTTTACAAATGAGATTTGTCTTGATGTCTATTTGCTATTAGTAGTCTCTAGTTTTCTTCCTTGTTGTATATTGGCTCTACATGTATCAGTTTTAGCAGTCTGGTGGGGTTAAACTGAAGTGAGACCTTCAGCAAGGCCCTGAGACTGGAGAAGATGGCATCTTATCCTGCCCATCTTTCCCTTATAAGAGTAATTCTTTCCATTAGGAAGAAACTCCTTTCCAATGAACTGACACTGAACTATGACATCTTGGTGGGTGGGATGATGTAGACAAAATTAAGTTGTTTTCTATCTCTTCTTATGCTGTCATTCTCAGTTTTGTTTTTTGTTTGTTTGGTTTATTTTTTTGTCCCATGCTAAACTTCTAAGTGGATTCAAGAGATATCTCAGAGCTGGTTTTGTTTGTCCATTTCTAGCCAATCTTCATGGAAGTGGGTTCTTTTATGCTTGCATATTTCCCAGATTCTGTTTCCTTTGTAAATTAAAAGAAAATACTGTACCTAGGGTAAGAGAGTAATCTATACATTAAATCAAAATTGAATCTGCCAACCAATAAAGTAGTAAGAACTAGTCTAGTATATGTACTTTTATATTTATCTTTCCATTTAGGTATATGACCAATATCTAAGCATATGATATTACATTTATAAAGGCTATTTTGTCATATTAGTTCATTGCTATGAATTCTCAGGGCCTAGTATAACTTTTCAATTTTATTTAATATTCTATGAATAATAGTAGCCTAAACATTTAGGAAAAGAAAAAAAAAAACAGGAATTCTTATGGCACTTTAATATTTTTCTCGAGTACATAATATATATATATTTAGTTGCTAACACAAAACTAATTTGGGAAATGTTTATTTACTAACTTAATCAAATATATTCTTAAATTCATCCCTTGAAAACTGATTATTTTTGGTGTTTTTTTTTAATGATGGCTGAGTTTGTCTTATAGTGAATGTTTGATGATTTTCTATGCCCATGATATAAATGTACCATTCACACCTGAGGTTTACCCAACAGTGTGTAGTAAGAATGTTGTAGGTTTGCCACTAAGGAAGCTATGGCTATTCCCGTGAATGCAGGGGCATAACCTAGTCTCCACCAATCAGATATTACCATGGGACAATGACTCTAAGATGAAAGATGCATTCACAACGGCAGTGGGATTGTCCTAGAGCAATGATAATTTGCAGTAGCCACAGCATCCCAGATAGACCGATCTTCCTAAAGTGTCATTGAATTTCCCAATTTGGGCATGTTAGGGGTAACTTAGTTATGGCCAGGATTCCAAGTTTACTCCTACATTCCTTACTACACACATTTCCAATGTACTCATTATTTGCTCAGGTTTGCTAGCGTTAAATAGCAGACTAGCCTGCCTCAAGCTGAGCTAAAGTAGCATATTATTTCCGGTTAAAGATATTGTAATTGAATAAATGCTACCGTAAACCTTATTATCTCCTAAAGGCAGGAATTATTTCTGACCCTTCTCCTCTCTGTTTCCCTATAAAAGCAGGGGGTAAATCTCTATGTGAAGCGTACCCTGTCTGCACAGAGACAGGGACAGGAAACTACACCAGCTTTCAGATCACTAAATTAACTGTCTAACCAAAACTTGTGAGAATTTCTTTGGCCTGTATGTTCTTTCCATGGTTATGGTTTTTGTTGTTGTTGTTGGGCTGTGGTTTTTCTTTTTCCTTTTTTTTTTTTTCTGTATTCTTGATAATAGTCAAATGATCCATTGAAAAATGGGCAAAGGATTTAAATAGATACTCTTCTAAAGACAATATGCACTTGGGCAACAAACAATGGAAAAGGGGCTCAACAATATTAGTCACTGGGAAAATGGGTACCTATCATTTTCTGATAATATTGTCTTTTTGGGAGATGTTTCAAAATGCCTAAATTATGATTATCCTCTGTGATTACAACAAATTCAAGGGACTTTAGTGGACTTTTCTGCTTGTTAATTTCCATGGTGGATTGAGTATTTTAATACCCACAGAATACTTTTGCCTTTTAGGATTGTAACTGTTCTGTGTGGTTTCTAATTGTATTTAAAGTACTTAATTGCCAAAAGGCACTCTGATTCCTTTTACCATTTTTTTTCTCCATCAGAAATTATACATTTTCACTCAAATTGCCTACAATAGTATCTTCCCTGTTATCTATTCACTTGTCTCCCCTGATTCTTTATTTTTTATTTTTACATTTGTGGTGAATTAGACTTAGGTGAAACATAGAACTCATTACTTACTACCTTCTCTCTATTTCGTGCATTTTTCTCAGTCTGCATTTGTTTACCTCAAAGACTGGTGTGGAATGGGAACATGAGCAATCACTTGGTACCATAACTTGGCATTTTTTCTATTTTTATTTTCAGATTATTTATTGTTTGGACAATTTTTGGTTAATGTTACATCTGGTTATTTTTCTGTAGTATTATAGTTTTTCCTTTTTAGTCTCAATTTTTGGAGAAAAAACTAGGATCTGGCACTTGGGCATTTATCATTTTCTTCATCTAAAAGGAACCCCTTGCAACAGTTTATATTTGACTGCCTTAAACAATAAAAATTACTAAGGGGAATGATTTAATATGCTGAAGAAATTTAAGATTAGTTGAAAGGAAATAAAACCATACCCATAGAGTAAAACAAAGCAGTACTGCTATTGTATAACTTCAAATTTTCATTAGTGTTAGTTCATTTCAAACACTTTCCAAACATAACAAGAAAAATATACAACCTTTAAAATACTAATGAAAAGTCTTTTTGTTTGAGGGTATTTAACAGGGATAAATGGAGAAAAATCTATCAAGTCTAATATCTTTATTAAGAGAAAACCATAATAGACCAGCTCTATTAGATTGCCCCCAAACTGAACATTCAGCATTTAATTTCCTTACAATGAAATTCCTCACTAATAAATTAAATACCAATTGCCAATTGTATGAGCTAAAAACTGAAACAGACAGCTCTTTCAATTGTGAAAAAAGGAAAAGGCCAAAAAATAGCAATGGTCATTTAGAAATGTCATCAGCGGTTTGCCTACTCACAAAACTCTCAATTCCAATGGGAGAAATGACTTTCTATTGTTTAATATGCTCATTAAATTATTCAAATATGGGACATTCAACCCCATCCCCAAACTGTGGCATTTGCTATCATCTGAAAGACAAACACTAGGGAAGGAGATAAAGGAAAATGGAAATGAGATACACTCATAGAACTAGAGCTTGATGGATAATTGACTCTGAAAAGCGCCAGCCACTAGGTTGCCATTCGTAGTTTATGCTTATAATCTCTTTGCTGTTTTCTTTGTGAGATATAGGAATTTACTTCAAATATCTAGACTTAAATCTTTTAAATCCATTAACATTTACTGAAGCCCTTCATTATGCTAGGCATTTGAGAGTGGAATACAAAGTGGAAAAGAAATTACTTATTACCCATATTCTTTAAGAAAAATATTTAAGTGGAATGACCATGTTCCTGTATTCAAGAACCCATCAATGGACAGAGAACTGTGAACAAGATACAGTAGAAAAAAACACAATAATGGGTATAAATATATTATGGAAACAATTGAAGCAGTAAAGTAATATTAAATAGTGAGATGACCTTTACACAGAAAGTGCACTTGAGATGATCACTTAAAAATGGGTAAATTTTTAAAGAGAAGATATTTGTGTGAAGTAATAATAATAAGCGAGGCATCAGCAAATCTAAGATGGAAGAAATTCTTAAAAAATATTAATTAATATGAAATGGTCAATGTGTAGAAGTTTTTCAGTAGATCAAAAAACATTTTGATATGCTGTTATAGAGAAGACTAAGATATTTGAAATATGTGGACAGGCTGTGATGTTTGGGTTATGATTTAGGCATCATATTGTTTTGTCAGAATGATGCCTAAACTCTCCTTCATTTTTTTTCCTTTATAAATACTCATCAACTGTTCCAGCTAATATATATTATCTCTTATGTGTTAAGCACTATTTAAATGATGGACATATATGACATCTTGGTTTTCACTGATTGTCTTTGAACTAGAAAAATTAGGTTACTAAAATGAATAGGTAATTTAAGAAAATGGTAAAAGTAGTAAAATAAATAAAATATGATAATTGAAAAGCAACTGATTGATTGACTTGTTTGCTATTTTCATGTAGCAGGTATTTTTTGTGCATCAGTTAACTCTGCTGCAACTTTGGTGGGTACATTGTTGTATGCTAACTCCTCTGACCATCTCTCTATTTACCCCCTTAGAGCATTCTCAGAAGTCATTGCTCTTTATTAAGACCAGGTGCCGGGAGTCTAGAAAATAAGTAAAAGAGAAAATCTAGCATCCATGAGATTGGAGACATGATCAATGCCACAGTCTCCTTGCATTCCTTTGAGTGAACAGTTCTGAGCCACATTCTAGATTTTTTTTTGGGGGGGAGAGGAACAAGTCAGGTTTATATTTGTTTTCAATGGTGATCAACAACACAATTATGGACTTTTAATTGACATCTCTCCTTTTCATCTTTTTCTCCTTCCAATTCTCTTTCTCCTTGGGATCACATTCCATACATAACTTGTACCAAAGATATTTATATTGAATGACCATAAAGCTGGGTATCTCTGAGACTATTAGTTCACCCTGAGGGAAGTGTTGGAAGATGGCAGACAGGTGGGATTTTTGAGTCATTACTTCCTTCAGAAATACCAAGGAAAAATGTTGGGCAGGAACAGCCTCATCTGGAATGGAGCTGGGAAAGTTTATACCTGTTTCTTAGCAAGGAGGACAACCAGAAACTATCAGAAAGATAGGAAAGACAACACAGTCTTCTTTCACACAGTGTCTGGGTTCCCTGACCTGTGTCTTCCCTGGACAGTCATGAAAGACTCCTGCTTCTAGCACCTCTGTGTGACCTTCAGCCTGTACCTAGAAAGAAACTACAAGCAGTCACAGTGATCGTTGTCTTCCCAGCAGTTTTTTTTTTTTTTTCTTGCCTCTGGGGTATGTATAGTTATTAAGTTATTTCTCATTATTTCCAGTAGCCCTCATCTCTAATTAAAAAAAAAGAAAGGGGGGGGGGCCTCCCTGGTGGCTCAGTGGGTTAAGCAACACACTATGAAGCAAACCACAGCCACTGCAGCATGAGTTCGATCCCTGCTGCCCGCCAGGCGGGGGAACCCACATGGTGCATCAGACCTCTCCTGCTTCACCCGCTGCTCCCCTCAGCAGTGTGTTTCAGTTGATCTGCCTGTTCTGCTCCCTGCTCTCTGTGGTGAATCCTCTCACCCCCCACACCTCTGGCCTGTACCCCAGTGCTTGTATGCATGAATAAATAAATCTTTAAAAAAAAATGAGGAAAATTTTTATACAGAATTTATACATTGGCGTTTCTCTCATGTGATTTAAAGCCTCTACAATATTACAAATTATAACTGTGTGTAATAAACAAGAAAATTAAAATCAGGACAAGTCTGATCCATATGGCATGTATTTCTATACTGCCTAGAAAAGGTCAAGCGACTAGAGTTCATACTCATTTACAAACCTTCATGTTCTCTAACTGTATTTGTCTAGACAAATGATATATAAAATAGACAGAAAACTGATTTTTTCTACTTAAATTATATAACTATAAAAAGACCATCCTATTATAAGCCAAGAAGCAAGTAAATGCTTAGTCATTTGGCAAGTGTCATTAAGGATCATCATGTTCCTTTTAAACCAGACTTGCTAAATCCCACACTAAAAAAGAGATGAAATATACATATGTGTGTATATAGTCCTTCTATGTACAGTTCATGTATACATGTATACATACCTATATATAGTTCATGCATACACA
This sequence comes from Galemys pyrenaicus, assembly GCA_019455555.1. Classification (NCBI taxonomy): domain Eukaryota; kingdom Metazoa; phylum Chordata; class Mammalia; order Eulipotyphla; family Talpidae; genus Galemys; species Galemys pyrenaicus. Next base: position 5,379,645 of record JAGFMF010012105.1, read on the forward strand.
TATACATACCTATATATGTATACATATACATACATGTATGTATATATTTATAAGGTGTATCTATTCATAGATACATGTGTATATTAATGTATAGTTCCTATATATACAAATATTTATTCTTTTTACTAGAACTTCCAAGAAGATAAATTCTTTATTCCATGTGGTTTATTATTTAAAACTTTTTTATTTATATATATATTTGGCATAAACTGTGGTACCTATTCCATGTGGTTTAAAAAGAATGAAGAGCAATTACATAAATTTAATCTGGAATGGGTTAAAACAATATACATTTTATAACTTCTGACTTTGATTGTCCACAAAAGCTGAGAAATACAAATAGGAAAACTTATGGTGGTGATTATGAAAAGTTTTCTCCTTACAGTTTTCCCTAAAAGTCATCACTCAAAATACAAAACAAATGATTTGAGTGGTTCAAATAAGATTTTAATTTTTAAACAGAGTTGAACAAACAAATCCCCCGAAGATACAACTTTGTAGAAACTGAAAATGTCTAGTTCTATACTTATACTGGGGAAATATTCCAAATATATGTCTAAAACTTTTTTCCAATAACAAAAGACATGATATACATTAAAAATGAATATTAGCATTTTCTTTGCTAACTAAAAAGTTATTGATATGTTTGTTCTGCATATACATATTTTAAGAAAAAGTAGTTTGGCATTCGTCTAAAATAACTGTATATACTCTTAGACTGTCACACTAATAAATATCAAAGAGCATTAAAGAGAAATATGGCTGACCCAAATTTGTTCCCAGTTTACTGCAGGAACATCTGGCATCCTATCACATATATGAATATTCACCCCCAAAGTAGATATCTTTCTTTCATTTCAGAAGTGTTTCATTTACATGGTACTAGAAGCACTTGCTAAAATAGATGACAATATCATCATGCCTGCAAATTTCTCTCTTATTTCTACCCAGCTTGTCAATAGTATTTTTGGCATTTTCTAGAATTATATAGGAGTCCAGTACTACCCCATTAGTGCAATCATGACCCTTTTTAATTTTCACTAAGACTTTTTCATTATCTCAGACATTTTTTTCTTTAAGTTTGATTTATTTTAACTACTTAGGTTTTGAGTCAACACTTACAAAATTTTCATAAAGGTCTCAGTGTTGGAGTTGAGAAACAAAGAGTTAGATACTTTAGTAAATTTAGTAAATTACTAAATCATCGCCAAGATAATATACTGTTGCAGTACTAAAGAATTTATACCACAGAAGCACTAAATGCAGCCTTAATTCATCTGTTCAATTGCTATTAATAGAATAAGCCTAAACTTCACTATATCAGTGAAACTGAGATATTTCACTCTATTTTTCTCTATTTTCATGTTTCACTTCTTTTTTTGATTTTAGAAAAAAACCTCAATCTCTTCCTTCTCTCATTTATAGATGCACATATGAACACACATATGCTTATCTACAAAGTTTATGAAGGAAGTACACTTTGAGAAACAGTAAAATCTTTGCCCAATGGAATAAGTATCTCAAGTAGAATTTTATTGAAAACTGTAAATAAATAGATTGTCAACATCTTAATATTTTTCAAATATTCAAAGTTAAGATGAATGCAATGTTTTTCTGCTGGGAGAATTATACTTAGATATTCTTCAGTGATATTGCTCCCAACAATTCTCAACTGTTTTTAGCGTAACTTTGGTAGTCCATGCCTGGAGTTCACTAAGCATTTTGTTATTATTCCTCTTTACGTACGAACAGTGATTATAGTTATTGGTCATTTAATGGTGATTTGCTGTATAGATAAAACCTTTACATATATTAATACTAACAGTTTAAGACTCATAAAGTGGGGGGCCTCCCTGGTGGCGCAGTGGGTTAAGCAACGCACTATGGAACAGACCGCAACCACTGCAGCACGAGTTCGATCCCTGCTGCCGGCCAGAGAGGGGACCCACATGGTGCAGCAGACCTCTCCCGCTGTGCCCGCTGCTGCCCTCAGCAGTGTACTTCCGTTGATCTGCCTGTTCTGCTCCCCGCTCTCTGTGGTGAATCCTCTCACCCCCCCCACACCTCTGGCCTGTACCCCAGTGCTTGTATAAATAAATAAAATCTTTAAAAAAACAAACAAACAAACAAAAAGACTCATAAAGCTTAGATATGAAGTGTAGTGAAGACCAGAGCACCATTTGCTGAATAGACTTTCCTTTCTATGTTGGATACACTTATCTCCTTTTTCATAGATTAACTGTCTATATACATGTGGATTATTGATGACCTTTCATTTCTATTCCATCATTCTGTGTATATATCTTTATTCCAATAACATACTGTTTGGATTACTGTAGCCTGGTAATATAGCATGAAGTCTGAAAAAGTGATACGCCATTCTTTTACTTTTTGTCAAGATTGGCTGTTCAAGGTATTTTGTGTTTCCTAATCAAATTCAATAATCTTTTCTCTAATTCCTTGAAAAATTCCATTGAAACTTTGATAAGTATTGCATTTGATATATATATATTTGGGTTAGCCATTTTAGCAATGTTAATTATTCCAATCTATGAGCATGTAATATCTTTCCCTTTCCTTATTTTTTCTATTTCTCTTAATATTTGTTATTGAATAGAGTTTTTACCTCCTTTGTTAGGTTTACTCCTAGGTGTTCAGTGCACTTTGATGTCATTGTAAAAGGGATTTTTGTATTATATTTTTTCTCTTCTAGTTCATTATTTGGCTTTCTACTCTCACTTCTGGCTTCTGTTCCTGTGTGGTAATCATAATTACACCTTTGTGTATTGGTAAAAGCTTTCATGGAGGAAGGCTAAATTATTTTTCCTACTAGACTAACAGATCATGACACTTAAGTTCTATAAGCCTATGTTTGCTTGATAAGATGTTCTACTTTTCAAAATAAATCTTCTATGATATGTTAAGTTTTCTTTTGATATTAAACCTTTAGTTCAATAGGCTAAAACATTTTAAATTGTGGTATTTCCAAGTGGCAATCAACAAATTAGTAAATGTTCAAAAGAAGGAAAATAGATCAACATTTTCTCAAAGATAATGTTACATAATGTTCTAAAAAATAAGATCAACAGTCTTTTTTTGTCTTCCTTCTCACTCAGTAAGTCAGATTCCAAACCACAAAAATAAAACAGATAACGATAGCTGTCTTAGCATTACAAACTGCACTTAGTATTTACACAGTGTTCCAAAGTGCCACACTTAATTTTGTAAAACTGAAAATCAGAAAACAAACAAACAAGCAAACAAGCAAACCGAAAAAAAAAAAAACAAAAAACAACCTTTAAGGGCCTCCCCGGTGGCTTAGGGGTTAAGTCTGACCACTATAGTGCAAAAGCCTGAGTTTGATGCCCAGCCATGAACTAACCCATATATGACACAGCAGACCTCTCCTGTTTCACTAGTTGTTCCCCTCTACAGTGTACTTCAGTGGATCTGCCTGTTCTGTTCCCCACTCTTTCTTGGTGAATCCTCTCACCATCCTCAACACCTCTGGCTTACACTCCAGTTCTCTTAAGCAAAAAAGCAAATAAAACTTTAAAATATCTAAGCATATTTCTATAACTTACCTTATTTTCATTTCTTGCTGCCTTTATTTCTGTTATTGGCATCCAATTCTCTGTGTTATCTGCTATATATGATGTTTAACTTCTGCTGTGAATATGAATCAATAGTATGTCATACTCATTGGACAAGGAGGAAAATTGTGCCATGAAAGAAGAATAAGGTAAAGGTTATATAGAGACAGGCATGTTTTTACGTATCACACATTAAATTTTCCTGCATTAACATCCCCAGCAACTAACCTGAAGTTAGGCAATTTATACTGTACTCTTTGAAAGTTACATTTTAAATTCATCTTTCAAGTTATTTGATCTTTTACATACACTCTTTTCATCTTCCACTTGTGTCAAAAATGGCCATATCCTGATAGCATTCTTTATCCTTGGTACCAGCTCTGAAGGAACTTACTTTTTTCTTTGCATAAGAAAGAAGACCAACAAGGGCTTTGATTTCCACTACTACATGTACTCTAGGTTTTTATTCTGAAAATATGTATTAACAATTTCTTTCAAAATTCATTGTTTTTTCTCATCTCCCTTATAACTTGTCTTTAACTACAGTTCATTCTCCTAACTTCTGAATTCTGTGCTTCTTGGATCACAGTTCTCTAAAAAAATATCCTTCCTTTATTTATTTTACTTATTTCCATGTGTTCATCAAAGAGTCATAAAATACTTGGCTTTATAGTGCTGCATTCGGCTCAATTTAAAGAATACTGCATTATATCCAAGTCTACCTATGCTCTTGTCATTCCTTCTGAGTTTTGCTTCTCCCTGCCAAGTTTCCAAATTATCTATCTTCTTTCTTAAATGTCATGTTTTAAAAATATTTTTCTACTTTGATAAGTGATATTTTCTTGATTCATCTTCATAAGACATATATTACTTAGACTGGTACATTTATGAAAGTTGTTCTTCCAATGGTTCAGTACTTTCCAAATTCAATAACCTTTTCCCAACATTAAAATCTATCTGTATTATGCTAAGCTATGCTGTAGTAATAAACAAACCTCTGACTCTTGGAGATGTTGAAAACCTTTTACTCATACATGAAAAAACAAAATAGATTTATATACCTGGTTTTATTGCTCTCTTGACTAGCTCTCCTCCAAGCACTGATTCAAGAGTTTAAATTTTTTCAATGCTATGGTTTCTCCATCTTCAGAAGTACATTAAATATGTTCATAAAATCATCCATCTGAGTTTAGGTGGTTAGGGAGCAAGAGAGGATAGGAAGTGTTTGAACTCAGTATGTCAGATTTAATTTGTCTGGGCTCATCACTTTTGCTTTATTAGGAAGAACAGGGTTCATGATGCCATGGATTTTTCAAGAGGACTGGGAAATCCAGTTGTCTGTGTTCCTAGAAAAAGGAAAAAAAGGGCCTCCCTGGTGGCTCAGTGGGTTAAGCAATGCACTGTGAAGCAAGACCGCAGCCACTGCAGCACGAGTTCGATCCCTGCTGCCGGCCAGGGAGGGGACCCACATGGCGCGGCAGACCTTCCTGCTGTGCCCGCTGCTCCCCTCAGCAGTGTGCTTCTGTTGATCTGCCTGTTCTGCTCCCCCCCACACCTCTGGTCTGTACCCCAGTGCGTGTATGCATAAATAAATAAATCTTTAAAAAAAAAAAAAAGGAAAAAAATATAAACACAGTTTTTTCTTTAAGGCGCTTCCAGAGTGTCTTCTACATAACTTTTACATAATCACATTGTAATTGTGGTGCATTATCTATTTCTCCCTGAAATTTTTAAATTTGTAAATTTCAGGGAGAAATTTTTGTCTTGAAGAGACAAAAATGAAAGTAATCATATTCCTAGAGAATATACTTAATGTTGATTACACAGTAAATGTTAGTCAAGTAATGGAGTATTAGCCAATATTCTTTTGTACTGTAGTATATTTAAAGCTGCAACTTTTCTGTATGGCCTATACCTTATCGACCTTTATTTCTTGGTTCCTTTTCAGCATTTTGAATTTTTGTTTACTGTTTAGGTCTCAGGATATCCATGTATTTCCTCTCTATAAAGATAAAATATCTTCAATATATATCAATAGGTTACTTTTCATCTATTAATTTAACCAATTGCTGCATCATTTTAACTCACTCATATGTAATGTCTTAAAAGATCTCCCTATTTCTTGCCCTGTATCTATCTCCAACTACCAGTCTGACAATACACCCTGAATATTCCTGTTCTACTTAATCTTTATCATATCCAAAATGTAATTAGTCTCCTCCCCATGACTTGTCTTTTAATTTCTTATTTTTGTTAAAGATACATGATATTAATTCTATCCATGACTACAGATACAAGGAGTATGTGTTTAGTGCCCACAAATTTTGGCCTTCACAATTTCTTAGGGAAACACTAATATTTTTGAAAAAGAATAAAGTTGAAATTTGAGGATATTTTGATCTTAAAAAAGGAATTACTAAATAATATGCATATAATTAGAAAGAAATTTGTTTTATTGCTGAGTTGGAAAGGAGGAATAAAATGAGAGTGCTCATTACATAAGAAAAGTAGAATGCTATAGCATGAAAACAAATATGCAGTTTAATGTTAATAAACACATGATTGAGGTGTTTGTGTAGCATCAGATTATGGAGAAGTTAGTTTAATATCTGGACATAATCATTATTGGTATGGGTAACAAACCAGTGAGTAATTCTAAAAAAATAGGGAAGCTGAAGTAATATTAACGTCCATCTGAATATTTGTCACATAGATTCTAGCCATTAGAAGGACATGCAAAGACAGGTTTTATCCTTGACTCCAAAAGGAACAGAGAAGTTGAATTTCTGAGTTGTTTTATGTAAGTATTAGCCACACTTCCCAAAATGTAAAACATTTTCAAGAGGAAAATATATGTCCCTGATTGAGGGCATGAACCTTTTTGCCTTTCTGAATAAAGTTCTTAATTATTTATTATAGTGTATGGGTTGTTATTGTGATAAGAGGGAACCAATTTTGCAAGAGTTTAGACAATATCTTATAATATGGAAAGAGAATCTAGTATGTGTTAATTTTAGAGCTAGTATATTCTTTTTATCTGGATTTGTGATAGCCCATGATTTATCATTGTTCCTGTGGTGTTGATATTTTGTGGTTAGTAAAACATCTTAAAATTTTGCATGCAAAGCTAAAATGTTTATATACATACATATATATAATTACATATATGTAAACAAGTTCACAGTTTCTAGGGAATATCAAGAGATGATGACATCAAAACCTTTACTCTTTACAACATTACTTTTGTATGTAGTTTTTTCCCCATAGAGTGACAAAGCTGAAAGGTATTATGGAACATTCCATTACTTTGCTGACATATTCACTGAAGTTCCCAGTATTTTCTCATTTTTTCTTCTTGGGTTCTTTTTTTTTTTTTTTTTTTTTTTTTTATTGATATAAGAACT
>JAGFMF010012105.1:5386691-5417122 GCA_019455555.1 Galemys pyrenaicus
TGCTGAGGGGAGCAGCGGGCAAGGCAGGAGAGGTCTGCCTCACCATGTGGGTCACCTCTCTGGCCAGTGGCAGGGATCGAACTTGTGCTGCAGTGTCTGAGGTCTGCTTCTGCTTCATAGTGGGTTGCTTAACCCACTGCGCCACCACGGGAGGGCCCTCTTCTTGGGTTCTTAATGAACAAGTTTATAACAATAAAATCTGAGGCATTTCCTCCAGCATACTTTTCACAAAGAATTGAATAATATTTAATAGAAATGCTACTAATAAAAGAGTAATACAATAAGTAAAAAAAAAAAAAAAAAATTGTTTGAAAAGGGATTGTTCTCTCTACAGTGCCAGTAAATCTTTTGCCTATATTCTAATCTCAGATTACAAAAATGGTGGATTTTTTTCCCCTTTAGTGAGGCTTTGTCATGCATGAAAATTTTACAATACTTTCATTTAAATTTTTAAATATTTACTGAACACGAATATCTAAAAGACTAATAACTTATACAAAATGTGTGAAACAAAATGTAGAGAATAAGGGACCCTAAGAGTCTCAGAACTGGCCTCCCCACAATTCTCACAGCTGGCCTACTCAGGACACTCCACTCTGGCAGGCAGATTCTTTTGATCTGCTTTCAGTTGAAACCCTGAGGCTAAGGAAAAGCTCTTGTTCATCCTTTAATCAGAGAAGTACTCACTAATTACCTGAGAAGGCAGATTGTGGGGTATTATCCAGATGCAATATATCTTTAGAGTGACCTCTCTGAGAAACCTAGCTGTACTGCAGAGTAAACATGAGTCACTTCCTCCTCATCATGTGAAAACTTCCTTTTCTCTACTTTGTGCCCGTTCCTTTAGCTCATTCCTAGATTAGGATTCAAACCTTGTTCTATCCAATTGAAAACAGACTTCTCATAGTGTAAGTTGATTTCTGTAGATGTGTTATTATGTTGATCATTTTTTTTCTGTGAACACCCCAATACTGTTTTGACATCCATTTGCCTGAGAAGATCCCAAAGGGGTGGCAAAATTTCCCCTGTACCCCAACACGATTAATATTACAAATTCCTACTAATGTAGTCACATAGATCAACTTTTTCCTTTATAGTTTCTATAGCTAGAGTTTTTTGTATTTTTTTTGAAAATACCTTCCTAAACTCTAAAAGAGGAACAATTATTTTCAAAAGTTATTTCTTTTATATTTGTATTTTTAATATTCTTATCATAAACTGTGGGATTTATTGAGGTATACAATATAAAATTAAAGTGCATTTTTTTCTAAATAGTCCAATATTATGATACAAATTATATTAAAAGCATCTACAATTTCTGGGGCCACCCTGGTGGTGCAATGGGTTAAAGCAACGCACTATGAAGCAAACCGCAACCACTGCAGCACCAGTTCAACCCCTGCCGCCCTGGGAGGTGACCCACATGGTGCAGCAGAGATCTGCCTTGCCCGCTATTCCCCTCAGCAGTGTATTTCAGTCCATCTGCCTATTCTCTGTCTCTTGTGAATCCTCTCACCACCCCACACCTTTGGGCCTGTACCCCAGTGCTTATATGCATAAATACATAAATCTTAAAAAAATAAAAGCATCTACAATTTCTTCACTGATTGGCTATTTAATCATTCTGATACTAAATCTCACATATGAAATCACATTTTTTAGCTCCTTGATTAATTTATTGACATTGGAGTTTAGATGTTTGAAGTCAAATTTAGTTATTTAAATTACCTAATATTCATTCATCTAATCAATATAAAATACTTATTTCCATCTAATTTCACACAGTAATATTTTATCTTTTTATAAAATATATAGAAGTAAGGCTATATTACATTTCTCATTTTTTAACTTTTGAGGTAACATTGGCTTAAAACTCTGTATTTGATTTCATTTTTAATTTACTTTGAAAAGTCTACCTCTACTCTGCTTTAAAAGGAATGTTTTGCCTTTTTACTTGGAACTTTAAAAGAACAATATCTTAAGTTAACACATTTTCTGTTTTGCTTTTAATTCTTATTTTTGGATAAGTACACTTAGTCTTTCTGATTTTTCAAACAAAATATTTTTTTCTTATTATTTCTTGTCTAGCATTGTTAATAAAATAATTTAAGACTATAATTTGTCTGTTTGAAGATTTTTTTTAATTTTCATATGAATAGGTTTACATTCAAAGTTGATTTTGTTTGCTTCCCTCTTGTTCCTGACAACTATTCAGAAATTAATTCTGAATTCCCTAAACAACTTTAGTTATCATTATTGTTTAAATTTTGCTTATTAACATGTATATATTTCTATCATAAAATAATTTTACCTAATGATAATACATACAAGAAAGTTTGACCTAATAAACCACTAGTATATTAAATATTGAAGGAGAAAAAGTGTATTCTTTACTTTCCTAATGTGCATTAGGATAATTATTAATTTAATCAATTCAATTTCACTATTTTATTTATTGTCATAATACTTATTTTGCACTAGTAATTATGCAAAATATAGATGTTGCTATGATTTTTAACAAATAAAATAATTGGATAGGAAACAATATGTAATATACACAGATACTAATTTATGATTCTGTACATATGAAACATATATGATGTTATAAACTAAAGTTACAGTGATAAAAAAGTTTTCTTATATGTATCTTTCATAATTTCATAATCTAGTTTGCTTTGTTTTTATTACTTTATTTTGTTGTTTTTTTTTTAAGATTTATTTATTTACACACACAAGAGCTGGGATACAGACCAGAGTTGTGGGAGGTGAGAGACAGAGTAGGGAGAAGAACAGAGAGATGGTCTGAAATACACTGCTGAGGGGAGCAGGGGGCAAGGCAGGAGAGGTCTGCTGAGCAATGTGGGTCACCTCCCTGGCCTGAGATCGAACTCGCTGTGCTGTGCAGTGGATGCTTCACAGAGCAGCGCTCAACCTGCTGTGCCACCAGGGAGGCCCTATTTTGTCTTAACAGGTAAATTAACTGCTCTGCTATTTTTGTTTTGCCATCTGTAGTTTTGTTTCATTTCTCTAGTCTTCCTTAAAATACCCATCTTCTTTAATTATTCTATTGGTTACTTTTTATTTAAAATCAAAAATAGCAAAATTTATTTTAGGCATTTATAGAAGTTCAGGCACAAAATATGTACTTTTTTTTAAAGTAGTATTAATCTCATTTATTTAAACCAGTATTTGTTACCTTCTCAAATTGAACATATTATGAAATAAATAATATTAAAAAAATAAAAGCAGCACTTTACTGAGTTGTGGTCATTAAAGCCAGGTGGAGAGTTGCTGCTTATAAATCTTTCTGACCTTTGTACCCTGAAACCTCTGCTTGCACAGGCCAACTCTATCCTACCCCACTGGAGGAAACAGTCCTGAAGCTTAATCAAACAAAGCTATTGTGCCCAATATTTACCTTAGAGATAGATGAATGTAAGAAATGGCATGTTATTGTTCCTTTAAGTAAAGTTTGCACCACAGTTGGGCATCTTTGCTTCCTCAAACTGCAATGGCAGAGAAACCAATGGAAAACGGGCAAGATGATGGGCAAGAAAACATCTAGGAAGATGAAGGAGTCTTCTAGAACTCTAACTCTACACACTGAGCAGCCTCTAATGACATGATGGAATTTGCAGTGTAGCAGGTAACATGTAGACTGTGATGCTTAGACCCTGTGGTGGTGGGTGGGTGTCCTTGTGACCAGGTAGGGGTGAGGCAGACAAAGCAAGGAATAATAGGAAATTGGCACACAAATATTGTTTATGGCCTGTCTGATCTGACTTAATTTTCTAGCTCAAGGACACGTCTGGAAAAGTGCAGATAGCGGGTCTATCACCCTTAGCACAGTGGGCCTTACACGAGACCAGGTATCCAGGAGGGAGATAAGGAGCTGGGGGCTGGACATCACAAGCTCCTGGCAGCAGAAATGTACTGCTTGCTGCTGAACTTTGTCCAGTTCATTAAAAAAGGCCAGCTGGAAGTGAAATGTTAAGGTCTTTTCTTTAGTGTGTTAACCCTCCATCCAGATTGCCAGCTCTCTGATTAAAGCACATCTTAAAGATTCAGGTCCTGTCTCTACTTTTTTGGCATTTGTTGGTGACAGGTGAACTGAACTATGGTCTTCCAATTATATTGTGGACTGTGTGCGAAGTTGCCCTGGCTAGCCACCAGGTTGTAGTTCTGAAACCGGTACGTTATTAACAGTTGCATTAGTTTGATATGCATACAATGAATATATATTTATTTCAAATATATAGCACTAACCTCTTCAAAGTTATTTCTGTTGGAATAGTCTAGGATTTTAGAAAATAATTTTATTTAATTTTTACATATTATGTTAATTCCTTGAATAATTAATGTTATGTTATATAACTATTCTTACAAAAAGTATTTAACAGCATTTCATTTAAATGTAATTTTGTTTAAAAGACTCATTGTCAACTACCATAACTTCCATACTTACTTTCCTCTATTGGGGTCTTTTATATTGATATATATCTCATTTTATACTCATACATTTGCAAAGATTATAGAGATATTATATGTTTAGTTTCCTATATATTTCGTTGCTTTTAAAAATGTCCAACTCTTGCTTTGATGTGATTTTTGCTTCATATACACAGGATCTTTTTCACTACATTCACAATCTTTTTCTCCTTAATTTTCATTACTAATTATTCTATTTTCTTCTGATATTTTGTACAATATAATAATTTTGAGGCTTTCATGATTTTCCTCCATCTTTTAGATAGTATGTTTTAAAATTTGTATAGTTTTTCACTTTCTTTTCCTGCTTGAAATTGCCAATATATATCAGTATTGATTTATATATATTGTAGATGTTGAGTTTGACATTTATTTTTCTTTTTCAAGATTTTAATTTATTTTAGTTTTAAATGAACATATTCCTCAAGCTGAAGTAAAATTTTATAAATGTTGCCTGCTCTTAATTCCTTCTGATTTCTACATTATACCATTATTCAAAGCTATCAGATTGTAATTATTCATTATGTAATCATTTTTATCAGTGTATTGTTTCCTTCTATAGTTTTGGAAATGTTAGCAAGTGTGATCCTCCTTCCCTTGGCTGAAATCAGGTGCTAAAATTTTTGACCTCCATAGTTTCAATACCTCTAGTTAATACAAGCATTGCTCTAATTATTATTTTATATTGGTGCTTTTACTTACAAAATCATTTTCATTTTTCTTATCTGACACCCATATTCCTTTACATTATTTGTTCTCTTATATTTATATCTTTCATTTCCTGTTTCATAAAACCTTTATTTCTTCAATTTATTGACTATAAAAGATGCTCTGGGAAATTCATTTTTATTTCCTTGTCATATCATATTTTCAAACAAAATTTCTTTTTGCTTCTTGACTTACCTGTTTTCCTTCTTTTACATTACAGACTCTTTTCAAAAGTCTTACAAATATTTTACTCTATTTGTTCATATATACTTGCCTAATGCAAGTTTTACTTAGGTTTATTATATTTTTAAGAATGTGAGTAAGTGAATTAATCCCTAATGAATGTACTTAGATTATTTTTTGTACTCCTCAAAAAGCTACTCTCTTTATTGATTCAGGGAAACCTTCACCTACTCACAAAAAGAAGGAATAAGCTACAAATAAAAATTTTTATCTTGAGATTTAATTGCTGTATTTGGCAGAGTCCTTTACCAAAAGCTAGATGCACTATGAATGGGATGTCCTGAATTTGGAAAAGCTTATATTCCAGTGTTTCTAATGTCAAGGAATCTCATGAATGCAGGCCAGATTTATTGCTTTTTAACCTTAACAAAGAAAAAACATTTTACTTAACCACACATTTTTTTTTCCTTTTGAATATTAAGGTATAGCTGGTATTGATCCAGAATTGAACACTTCATACTATTGCCTGAATCACATCTAAACATGTTAGTGGTTTTGTATTGCAATATCGTAAAGACCAGATCTCAAATTACTGTCTGAATGGTCTGAAGCATTAAAAAGCAGTTTTTCCAAAACTATCAAAGATTTTAATTTGATCCCTAGAAATACAGTTTCAGGAATTGATATACTTTTATCTTTAAGTGTTCACTTTGTTAAATGAATGCTTTATGAACTAAATTGTAGATATTATTGATTTTATGTAGGTTGGTAACACTAGTGAATAAAAATATTTGAATGATAAATGATATTTGATAGGAAAATTAGTAAATTTGTACTTTGAAGATCCTGGAGACTAAAGTAATTTAATTTAAATAAAGAGGAAAATTATTTAGGTGCCAAATAATAATACTGCTGATAAAACCACTAGTTTTAAAATGTTCCATATATAAAATATCCTACATAAAATGCCCACTATATCTACAGTCCTGCTATATTGACATAATTCTACATAATTGCTAAAAAGTAATCAAAATTAGCATCCTTAATGCGGGATACCTTGCTTCTCACCTGAGCATTTTAAAAGCTAAACTACATTGGTTTTTAAAAAAAAAAAAAAAGAATTCCAGGGCCCTCCTGGTTGTACAAGTGGTTAAGTCTCAGCACTGTGAAGCTATCAATCCCTGGCCAGAAAGCTGACCCACCAACTCAGCAGACCTCTCTTGTCTTGCCTGCTGCTCCCCTCAGCAGTGTAGTTCAGTCAATCCACCTGTTCTGTTTCCCCTCAGTCTGTCTCTGATAAGTCCTCTCACCATTCCATACCTCTGGCTTGTATGCATACATAAATAAAATTATCAATGCAAATGCTCAAAAACAGATGACTGGATCAAGAAGGTAGTATATATATACACAATGGAAAGTAATGGATTAGTAATTCAGCAATCAAAAAAGATAAAACTAATGACATTTGCAGAAACATGGATGGAGCTTGAAGGGATTATGCTCAGTGAAATAAGTCAAAAGGAAAAGAAAAATAATGGATGGTTTCACTTATAGAAGGAATAGAGGAGATCAAGTAGAAACAAGTAACAGCAACAATAACAAAACAAAAATAAATAGACACCTATACATCAGAGTCATTCTGCAAGGGAGGGGGAGGGATTGGGATCAAGACAGGTTTGGGAAGAGCGCAAGGGACTATGGTGATGATGCACAGGTAAATTGGTGGTGGAAACTCTATGGGAACTACACCTGAGAAAAGAAAGCAAACATTCTAAGAAAAATACACAAATTAATTTTAAAAAATAGAACTTAAACTGGAGGTGTTTGAACTCTAGAAAAATCTAATAGATGATTAGGATATAAATAATTGAAAGTATATAAAGTATATGACTCTTTTGGTGACAGAATAGTTCTATAATTTAATAGTTATTGTGCCAATAAGAATGAGAAAAAGACATTGTATTTCTTATTATAACATGGTTACTATTGGAACATACTCTTCTATTTGCCAACATGATTAAAAATTTGCTCTCTTAATAGCGAAACTTTTTACTGAGCCAATGAAAACTTCCCAAATCAGAGTTATCAGTCTGAATATAGCTTCCTTCTCTTTTCTAGCTCTTAATTTGTAAGTCTTTTTTATGCAAATACCCAAACACAATGAAAATGTTCTTTGTAGTAACTAAGAAGGGCTTATTATAAAGGAAGGTAGAATAAATTCATTAGAACCTATTGTTCAGCTAAAATGTTCAGACTTGGAGTAGAGTGAACAATGATCAATGTAAGTCTCTAAAGATATCACCCTCAAATCATAATCTGACAGAACAAGGCTATTGGTATTTAAAAAGTGAAACACAGTGAGATTCTATAATGTATTCAAAGATAAGGTAAGAAAGATGAAGTAAAGGAATAAAGGCTCAAATTCAAGGAATCCGGTTCTACTATGCTGTATTTAAATCTGTAAGGATTTTTTTCAGTAGAAATTACAATGGTAAAAATAGATATGTGATAACTGTACATTCATTAACTCAAACTAAGTATTCTATTTTAACTGTCTGTCTAAGATCTGATTTAATATCTCATTTAAGATTTCAGGAAATTTAATTTTTTTGTTTATAGCAAGTTTATTCATAATCAACCACAACTTGAAACAACAAATATTTCTCACATATTCCTCAAAAGGGGAAAGTATAATATGATGCATGTATTCCATACAGAGAAATACATTTGACAATCAAAAAAAGAACAAATCACTGATACTTATAACATAGACATATCTCACATACACCATCCTGAATAAAAGAAGCCAGATGCAGAGTCATCAGATTCCATTTATGAAAAGGTAAAGCAATTGAGTCAATAAATGGATCCACAGTTGCCAGTATATCTATCAGAGGCAATATGAGGAAATTTTAGTGCTGATATGACTGATATAAAAATAATGAAGCAGTTAATGAAGTATGTTCAATTTCAGTAGAATATGAGTTAAGGAAAAGAACTTATTTAGAATGAGCTTTGGAATACTTTAGAATCATTGCTAGATCGCAGAATAGATTGGCTAAAAACTGTAACCATCAATAGTACATTTTTCTGAGGTTTGCTTTGACAAAAAAAAAAAAAAAATAACAGTAAAAACAAAAGCAAAACCCTACATTCAGTACCTGAATGACTTTGGCAAATTAGCCTAACTCTGGATCTGAATTTTTAATTTTTGTATTATAGTAATGATCTTCCTGTAACTTTATATCTCAGTGAAACACTGTGAAGTATGAAGTGCATTGGCCCACAGCATAGCAAACACTGACTTAAATGTTTCCCATTGTTGGTACTATTAGTATATATTCACAATACTGTGTGAGATACCATATATGTTAATATTTGGTGGCAGTTATTATTATCACTATAATGATGGCCTTTAGTAAGATCCTAGCTCAGTTCCCTCATTTCATAGAAGTCAGTATTAAACCTTTGAGATATGAAGTAACGTGCCTAATGTCATTCAAACAGGATTTAGAATATAACTTGTTTAATTTCCAGGAATGCCCCCATCCTACTAAATCATGTTGCTTTCTTAATGAGTGAGACTATATTTTTAGTTTACAGACTATAAAACATTGTTTCATATTATCTATAGTGATGTCTGACTCATAAATGACAAACTATCCATGTTTGTTGAATTCGACAGATCTAATTATGAATTTATTAATACCATTGACTAACTCCTACTTGTGGTAGAATTTTATCCATCTAACTTCTGGTTGTTGTTGAGTTTAATTTACCTAATATGAAGCACATGAATTTTAATAATAAGCAGCAGATAGAACAAATACAGTATCTGGAAATATGGAAGTTTTAATGCATAGGGTTGTAAGCACAGATACTGTAATGATCCAGACCGATTGAGAGGTGGAGGCCATTCAGATGGATCGACTTAAGTTATCAATTAAAAAGCAATCACTGCTTCATGAAAACATTGATAAGCAGATTTGCAAGAGACAAAGAAAAACAGCTTTACTGTGAGGTCAAGCCCAAATTAAAATTAACTCTGTTGAGCCACTTTTTTTATATAGGTATACTTACTTTTCTGAAGATACTATATTGTAAAAAGATACTATATTATTACTACATAATTGAAATTATGAATATTTCATAATTCTTTTTCAAGATTTGAATCTTGCTCGTATAAATGACTGTGACTACGTTTCAGATAATGATAGGAAAGTCTGGAGCACCAGCTTAGAAAGCCATTATTCTTAAATAACTCAAAATGCATTAAAGAGTATGTTAGAAACCCAATGGATCCAAAGACATTCAAAGCCAAGAAAGGAAATTGAGGTTCCTTTGTACCAGAAA
Source organism: Galemys pyrenaicus (assembly GCA_019455555.1). Lineage (NCBI taxonomy): Eukaryota > Metazoa > Chordata > Mammalia > Eulipotyphla > Talpidae > Galemys > Galemys pyrenaicus. The sequence goes on from JAGFMF010012105.1 coordinate 5,396,424, forward strand.
GGTAAAATCCTAGGAAAGAATACAAAGAAAAGTCACTCTTGCGTGCCTGTATTTATTTACAGGATAAATCAGACAATAAAATTATTCAATAATTACTTTCCTTTTTTTATAAAATAGAAACTTTTTAATTTTACATATTCAAACTTATATGGTGGACACCATGTTCAAGATGCCTGATAATTTTAGCACATAAAATAGAACCAATAGACAATTAAATGGATATTCTTATTGTTACAATTTGTTTTAAAAGCCCCATATCTTCCTTACCACTGATTATACAGAGAGCTTTTAATTAGCAAAGTTACCAGTAAATATTTCAGTGAATATTTTAGTTTTGTTTTATATGTATCTAGTAAGATGGAACTCCAAATTTATAAATGGAGTTTATAATGCAAAAATTTTGGAATTTTTTAAATACACAAAATAAGGTGTTCAGAATGTAACAGTAAGTGCCTACAATCTTATCATTTTCCCTTTATATTTTATAAGTGAAATGTTTTGCTTCTCAAATAAAAAATAAAGAACCTTTCATTTGGTCCAGGAATTGTGTGTCCAAATTGTATGACTCTTCAAATAAATTACTATTCTCCTTTCAAAAAAAAAAAAAAAGAAATGCTGCTGTGTGAGAGAAGATTCACCAGACAGAATGGGGAGCAAAACAGGCAGAGCTACTGAAATACACTGCTGGGGGAGCAGCGGGTGAGACAGGCAGGAGAGGTCTCCTGTGTCATGTAGGTCAGCTCCCTGGCAAGGCATCCAACTCCTGCTGCAATGGCTGCTGATAGATTCACAGTGCTGAGACTTAACCCCTTCCACCATTAGGGAGGCCCTGATTCCAATGTTAAAGCTATGACTAAAATAATTTATATTTATAAAGGTAATAGAACATCTGATTTTAGGTTATACAATAGAGCTTACAAATATGAAGAAATCATAACTGTTCACCAAAACCAGCAAAGGCTTAATTATATTAGGGCTGAGTTTCTTCAAGGTATTCAAGCAAAAACTGCACAGCCACTATTCCTGACCCTCTCACAAGGTATCAATTTCACAAGACAATTAAATGAGATGCCTTCTGAGGTACCTTCCAAACTGAGAGTTTCTCTAATTCTACCAGTTTCCCCTTGTTTTAGCAACTCAGTGATAGTTGATCAGAGTGTTAACAAGGATATTCCTAAGGGGCTATATTTATCACCTTCAGAAATACAAGAATCAGGAAAATAGAATGAATTAAACAATTTGAAAGGTATATATTTTGAAAATTTCCATAATTTGAAAGGGTCTTCTAACATAATTGTACTGCCTATATTATTTTTGGAACAAGGAGGGGGTATTTATAAGTACTTGTTAAAATGTAGAAGAGACATGAATGATTAATTAACCTCTCTATTAACTAGGAATTTTCTAACTGAAGCCAAAATAAATTTTTGCATTTGACCATTTATGTTTTCATGACTATAGTTTTCAAGTTAAAGAGAACAGCCTATGGAACTATTGGGTAACAATTAAATATTTGAGGAAAAAGTTTAGATCTTTAGACCTTTTTTTCATGTAGAAGAATGTATTAATATTCCTATTATGGTCAGAGTAAGCAAAAGTACTTACATCACCATTATCTTCCAATAATTAATTCATAGCAAAAGACCTTTCAGCTTTTGAAATTCCAGAAATTTGTATGGGTCAGGTGAAAAAAGAGGTTTTTGAGAAAGGTGAAGTTTAAGAAAAGCTCTGACTGCCTGAGGTGAAACTAAAGAAGTAGATAAAAAACAAAATATTTTTTTAGAACAAGAAGAAACAGCTAGAGTGAGAAGTAAGCTGGATTTTTAATAGGATTACTGCAAGACTCAAGTTCAATCTGATGAAGCCTTCTGTTTTCTCAGTTACCAGTTTATAAGAAATACTATTGTATAGGCCATCCATCTTATCTGCAAATATGCACTACTTTTTAATTAATAAAGTAGATTCATTTTTTAGAATAACCAATTAAGGAAAACTACAAAAATAAATCATTTATTTCTATATAAAAACTGAAAGTAGCTTTGTGCTTAAATTCGAAAGAAGTATTAGAGAATATACTGTTGTATCGGTTCAACATAGTGATTTAGGCATGTTTTTATCGCTATTTTTTGTTCCTTAGAAAAGCATTTAGAACAAATGTCACCCCAATTCTCTTTCTGTAGTACACAGATGACAATCTTACTAAACCTTTTTTCATTCTTACATATTTAGCATAATGTAAATCTCACATTATGTCCTTGAAGGAACATTATTTTTCAGTCGTATTCATGACACTCCTTACACATATTTTAACTCTTCATGCAAAGTGAAAACTCATGAGCTGTCCCTTCTGTTTCCTATGAATTCCACCTAAATTCCCACAATATTGTTTTACTGTCAGTCCAAATATCTGCTCTACTAATCCAACAATAATTCTATATCTTTTTTTTTTTCAAAAACAATCTTCAGTTAACAACAAAAAGTATGTCTTCAGACAGAAATTTTGCATGTGCATCAGAATTACAGTAGTGTAATTTGTCATTATAGCAAATGAAAAGAAAGTAAAAATGATCCTACTTACACTGACAACTTTTAAATGCAAGAGCTATTAGCTTTCATTTCTTCATAGCACTCATCATTGTATATTAAATTTTTATCTAATGAATTTAATTAGATACTAGGTAAATAGCATTAAGTAAATGACTGAGGAATATGTAACAACCTTTAATTTTTAAATTTAAAGGATAATATTGGCTAGAATATATGGTTTATATACCTTTCTAATTTTTTTAGAGATTTATTTATTTGTGCATACAAGACCTGGAGTGCAGGCCAGAGGTGGGGGAGGTGTGGGGGGTGAGTGAGAGGAATCACCAGAGACAGAGTGGGGAAGCAGAACAGATGGACTGACTGAAATACACTGCTGATGGGAGCATTGGGTGAGGCAGGAGAGGTCTGCTGCACTACATGGGTTAGCTCCCTGGCTGGGGATCAAACTTGTGCTGCTGTGGCTGCGGAGACTTAACCCCTTGCAATACCAGGGAGGCCAACTTTCAAAATTTTTAATTCATTCTACTCTCCTAATTCTTGTATTTTTCTAAGTGATAAATATTGGCCATTAGGAATATGCAGTTAATATTGGGAAACTGGTGAGTTTTGAAATGGGACACTCTGGAGTCTTCTGTGATGGTCATACTTTTAACAGTCCTTGGTTTCACGTATGCTCATTAGAAGCTATCATGGTTGGATTGGTGATGGGAAATATACAATGTACAAAAATGAAAAATAATGTAAAATATATATAAAATTAGAAAATAAGTTAATGAATTCTATAACCCAGATTATGATTCTCTTTTGTGTTTTACTGAACTACGTATCACAAACATAAGCTAATTTAAAAACTGATTTATACAGTCTGTATCATTTAGTAACTTGAACATAAAATATAAAGACAGGAGCCTCTCTGGTGGTGCAAGGAGTTAAAGACACAGCACTATCAAACTATTGGCAGCCACTGCAGCATGAATTCCATCCCCTGCCAGGGAGCTGACCCACATGGTGTAGTAGACCTCTCCTGTTCTGCCCTCTGCTCGCCTCAGCAGTGTATTTCAGTCAGTCTGTCTGTTCTGTTCCCCACTCTGTCTCTGATGAGTCCTCTCAAACCCTGCACCTCATTTCTAGTATGCAAAAATAAATGTTTTTTAAACCTTAAAAAACAAAACAAAACAAAAATATTATCCTTTTTTGATGATTTTTGCGTGGCAAGTGGTCCTAGCAGAAGATCTTGTTTCTCTCCAGAGAGAAGGCAGATTTCCATATGGCGCAGCAGACCTCTCCTGCTTAGCCTCTGCTGGCCTCAGCAGTGTATTTCAGTAGCTATGTCTGTTTTGCTCCCCACTTGGTCTCTGGTGAATCCTCTCACATACACACCCACTCCCATCTCTGGCCTGCATTCCACCTCTTTCATCCTAAATAAATAAATCTTTAAAAAATATATATATATATTTATATAAACATAAAAAGACAACATATCCCTAATCTTAGAACAGCCCCTATTTCTATTTTAATACACAATATTTCTTTCTACAATTTAAGTATAATGCATATGTATATATTATAAAGTAAAATCATGATCATACCGTGGATAAACTTTGTGCTTTGTTCCTCCCATAAACTATTATGGCAAAGATAGTTTCTCATATTACAATTAACTTTCTTCTAAATCATATTTCATCACATATAGATGTCATATTTTTCTATAATCTTGGTGTGTTTGCTATCACTATAACAGCACCACAGAGATTTTCTAGCAGCTATATCTTTTTGAGCTTCTCTGCTTATTTCCATTGAATAATTCCTAGAAGTGCAATTATCACACTAAAAATGTGAATAATTTATGGCTCATTATCAACACTATCAAACTCTTTCCAAAAATACCTTTGTGATTTAGGCTTCAATAACTACATGCCAGTGTTAATTTTTATTTTTTGTTGTTTGACACTGAAACACATCAAAATTATACTTTTGCATCTATATAAATAATCTGTCCTATCACTGAAAATTTAATAGTTCCATATGTTCATAATAACACTGATTGCAAATTGTATGCCAGATGTCTTTGACCCATCTTAATATAGAAGACATACAAATATGGCTTTGTGATGTAAATAGACCACACATCCAGAAGTCCAAAAAAGGAGTTTTCCACATACAAACAAAAAATGCTAAGAATTCTTATTCCATGAGATAGTTCATTTATAAATTAATTTAATGTTAATGTTATTAAATATGTTTGAAATGTAATTTTTATGCAATTTCCTTGCACCTGCAAATGAAATATCAATATTATTATAAAGTGTTTGATTTATGAAAAATAAAAGTGTGATAAATTAAAATTCCAGTAATCTCTCTAAGCAAAAACCTTACCCCTCTTTACACAGCAGACACCATCAATAACAGAGGTCTGTAAATCCAAACTGATCACTCTGTCAATGAGATATTAATATGTAGAAATGCCTGGATTACTCTTAACAATTTGAAAATCTCATTTTAATTTTCTGAAGTTAATAGTCACATAAAATACAAATTCAAACTGTACTTTAAAACCAGTGTTGGTAATTACTCTAGTATATTTCATTCACTCATTTGTGAAGGTTTTGATTTTATGGTCTGATGATATTTTATGACTAGCTACATAGGGTCTTCAGTGGATGTATTATACCTATAGACTGAACAAACTGATTCACTTATTCATATATGCTAGAGATACAGAATGGTATAATTATACTAGCCAAATTTAATTCAGAGTTTTTAAAAAATTTATTTATGTACACAAGAACTGGGGTACAGGCCAGAGGCGTGGGAGGTGAGAAGATTCACCAGAGACAAAATGGGGAGCAGAACAGGTAGATAGACCAAAATTCACTGCTGAGGGGAACAGTGGGCGAAGCAGGAGAGGTCTGCTGCACCATGTGGGTCCCCTCCCTGGCCGGGGATCAAACTCACACTGCTGTGCCACTGATGCTTCACAGTGTGGTGCTCAACCAACTGCGCCACCAGGGAGGCCCTAATTCAGGTTTTTAAAGTAACATTTATTTTTTAAAAGTTAACATCTGCATAACAGGAAACCAAAAAGGACAAGAAGCAAAGAGCAAAGTCAGTCATAATTATAAGCATTTGAGCTTGACGTGTCCTTCTAGGTCCTTTGTGTAGATCCATATAACTAAAAACCCACTTTTGTGTAATTAAGACCCTATAGTTTTGTAGTCTTTCACACACCATGAATATTTGCTATTTTAAAGATCCAAAACTTGATATCTTGATAACGACGAATACATACCAAATGAATCTAGAAAGTGCAAAAAAAAAGAGAAATTCTGTCTTTCTTGGGGAAAAATAATGCATAAAAAGACAAAAATGGCACCAGGCCTCCAGATACAGATCTTGGCATTTATGATTAAAATACTGCAGTCCCTTAATGTTCAATTAAAAATGAAACATAAAACAACAGAACACACTAAGTATAATGCTTCTAAGGTATTTCATTATCCAATCTATTATTAGAAAATTAGCTAGATGGCAAGCTCACTGAAGTATTTAATACTTTCCCATAGTATGGCCAAGAGATGCTCCACACAGATGGTTAGCATTACTTGTAAATATGAACACATTCACATACCCCTTTCCTCTCTATTTCCTTCTCCTTCTGTTGTCAACTTAATGAACAAGTCCTAACATTGCTTAGATATGATTAGTAAGATGACCTCCAAGATTTTTCTTTTCTATAACAAAAGTTTATTTATATCTATATAATTTACTATCTCTACTTTTTACCATACATTGTCAACTCAGGACATCTATAAAGCATACATGTTGCAAAATAATGAACTGAGTTCAAAGTTGGCACAAGTACTATGCAAAAATGCACCTATAGATATGATTATAATTTAAAACCTTTTTAGATGAATTTTTTTTTATTTTATATTTATTTTTCTTATTATTGTTCTTACTTCAGATACAGTCTCTGTAGTTCTCCCACTGCTATGGTACTGGTGAACCATCATCACAACCCCTTGTTCTCTCCCTCCCATTTTGGCTCCTCTTTCTCCCTTCCCTTGCTGTTTGCCTCATGTCTAAGATCAGCTTGCAAGTTTGACTTTTCCCTATCCCTTTGTTCAGTTTTCCCATACTCCACCTACAATGAGACCATTCAATATTTTTCATTTTTCCTTCTTATTTTGGTTAGCATAATCCCTTCCAGCTCCATCCATATTGCTGCAAATGGCATGAGTTTATCTTTATTGATCACTGTATATATACTGCATCTTCTTGATTTGTTAGTCTGTTTTGGGGAACTTAAATTATTTCCATATCTTAGCTTATTGTAAATAGTGCTAAAATGAACATAGGGGTATAAGTTTCCTCTTGAATCAGTGTCATCATGTCCTTTATGTAGATTTCTAGTAGTGTACTCACTGAATTATAAGGAGGTCCAATTTTAGTATTTTGAGAGTCTGCCACATCGCTTTCAACAGTGCTGGACCAATTTACATTTCTACCAGCAGTGTAAGAGGGACATTACTTTCTAGATACACAGATATAACAAAGTCCTTCCCTTCACCTATCAGCTCCCTCCTCCATCTATTCAATGACTAAATCTAGTACTACATCCAGTCCAAGAGGAAAAGCATTCCCAGAAGACAGGCCTTCCTAAAAACTAACAAAAGGATGTTTATAAAGGATTGTTTTATTAGTTTTACTTCCAAATTCTCTTGGACAAGAGACTTATTTATTATTTGATACTCATATTAGTTGAAATTAGAACAATGATTAGACAACTGAAGCTATCTGAAGACTCACAGGCACAGAACACCCATCTCTGCATATCCTTTCTAGTAACGGACTCCCCTGCCCCACCCTTCCTGACAGAACAGGCAGCATACTCTCTAAGACATGAAGCTTAACAATTCCATTCCAGAAATAAAACCATTTCCATGAATTAACAGAGAAAAAATAATACTTAAGGGGTATTACTTTTTCTTTAAAGATTCCTTGTGTACTTTTAAACATCTGAAAAGATCAAATGTTTCAAAAAAGGATTTAAATTTTCCCCTATACACACAATTGAATTGAATAAACTGCACACAGAGGTAGTAATCTCAGTACCTACTAGGTAGGAACATTCTAACCTAGAACCCTTTATCTCACCTGTCAACTCAGTAGATAGGTACAGCAAATGACCGTAGTGCTGAGATTTTCACAGTTCACTTCCTTAAGTTATTTGCAAAGCAGGATTTCCTGTGAATTTTAAATAGTATTTCTTGTGAATCTTGAAACAAAGTTACACATGTATTTATTTACTAACTCTACTTTTATACACTGGAAACCTCTTTAACATCTAGAAAGACTAGATGTGGGAAATTAGAACATGCGTCCTTTACATACACAGCTAAGTAAAGAAAATGAAGATACAAGCTGCAATGGTTAATCATGCCTAAATATAAACACAAGGATTTAAAGCCCTTTGCACTTTCTTCTCCCTCCCATTCTCACCAAAATGACACAATTATAATCTAAATGTGTAGGATATCTAAAAATGTGTGTTTTCCTATTTATACTTTTCACTTTGTGCACTTTTAAACATCTAGAAAAACTGGCTGTTTCAAGTAAAGACTTAGTTTGTCTACTATATACATAGCAATGTTAAATAAATGACACACTTGTAACTATGGTTATTATCTGAAGATGTCTTCTATGTAGGAACATTATAAAGATGAACCTCTCATTTCTTCGAATTCTTCCTCCTTACCCTGTGGGTGAATATAGGCACATGGGTCACTTAGATGTGATTTTACAGTTCCATTTCCAAAAGTTCTTTTCAGAATACAAACTTTCAAGAAAAATTAAACAACAAAGGAACTTTAAGCTAACAAAATATGTTAGTATTTAACTCTATTTTTGTCATACACTGGCAACCTGTTTAATATCTCAATATTGTAAAATTAGGACCCATTTTTTGAGTGTATATATATATATACAATATTTACAATAAGTTTAAGTGAAATGCATGCAATTTCAGCCATGGATAAGCTAATATTGTCTCTTCCCTAACCCCTCCCTCAAAGCAATGAAGGTTGTATAAAAGTAGAGTTAGTAAACAAAAAATATATGTGTAACTTTGTTTCAAAATTCACAAGAAATACTATTTACATACAGAGAATATACTGTTCAGAGAGGTGATTTCACTATTCCACTTCCAAAAATAATTATTCATCAGTTTTTTGAAGCTATCCACAATAGTATTATTCTATACTTTTAAATACAACAAGCACTTCTATATTCAGAGAATATCTAGATATTAGCTATTTCATAACAAAACCTTTTTTACCATGTAAACAACATTATTAAAATTGCACACATATAAATAACAATGGTTATAATCTGAGATGTCTTCTAAATATGACCATTTTGGCCTTAACTATTATTCCCTCCCTTATTTCCTTTTCTCCACTACCAATTCAATGGACTAGTACAGGAATGTGTAACATTTACAGATGTTTCAACAAATTCTTATCCAAATGTCATTTACAGAAGGCAAGCTTTCCTATGAATGTCAACATGTGTGTGCAAAATTTGCTAATTTTACTACTGGCAACCACTTTAACATCAAAACAAAATGCACATAACATACAAAAAATCATTTTGAAAAATGCCCAAGTATGAATGTGTTAACATTACCTTTTGCAATGTTTTCTCTCCCACCTCCTCCAAACCACTGAACAAGCATAAACAGTAGCTCATTTTGGTGATTTAATAATTCCATCCCCCAAGGACAGTGATTCTTAAGATTTTTGGTAAAAAGATATTCACAAAGTGATATTCCACTACCTGTACATTTAACAAACTTCAGACTTCTGAACAACTAGATGTACTAGATGTTTCAAATAAGAACTTAAGTATCCATTCTGTACACAGCAGTCTTGGTTAAACTACACACATGTAGCAGTTACAATCTGAAAATGTCTTGAGGGCCTCCCTGGTGGTGCATGGGGTTGAGAGTGGCACTGTGGGGCTTCCACAGCCATGCAGCAGTTCTATGCCTGGCCAGAGAGGGGACCCACATAGCATGGCTAAACCTCTCCTGCCTCACCCGCTGCTCCCCTCAGCAGTGTCCATCTGCCTGTTCTGCTCCCCACTCTGTCTCTGGAGTATCCTCTTATGCCCCCACACCCCTGACCTATACCCCAGCGTGTATGCATGAATAAATAAAACATCTTAAAAAAAAAAAAAGAAAGTGCCTTGAATTATGAACATTCTAACCTAAGAACTTTCTGTCCTTCCACCAAACCACTGGACTATAATGGTCACGTATCAGAAAACAATCTTTCTTAGGAATTTTGACATAAAATGTATTGGTTTGCTATTTTTGTCATACACTGAAAACCTACTTTAATATCTAGAAAGACTAGATGTTGTAAATTAGGACTCATTTGTCCATTACATACGCTGTAAACACAGTTATGTAAAACAAAATACATGACCAAAGGGACAATAATCTTGCCTCACTAAGAACATCCTGGCATTACATCAGGAATCTTAATTTGTATATCTGGCCTCAAAGAACAGTCACATTTCTTTTGCATTATTACCTGTTCAAGCATTCTACAATAACCAACTCATGAAGAAAGGGGCTAGTCCTATCAATTAAAAGAGTCATGGCTATATGCATTTTTATATATAGAATAGAAAAACAAATCCCATAATTTTAACTATTTCATAGGTACAGTAAGAGGGCAATTTTAAGAAACCAAATTGTAGAAATTAGGGAATTTGTAATTTCCTCATGTTATATGATGTAGAGCATCTTTTTATATGCTTCTTTACTACCAGTTTACCTTCTTCGGAAAGGTCTCTGTTTAAATCTTTTGCGCATTTAAAAAAAAAAGAGTTTATTTCATTATTTTGTATGTTTCAGTTACAAGTCATTTCCCAGATATGTGTTTTGTCAATATTTTTTTCCTGTTTATAACTTCCCTTCTTAGTGTTATCTTTGCAGAGCTGAAATTTTTAACTTTAAGGAAGTCTAAATTATCTGTGTTTTATTTCATGGTGTTTTGGTGTATTTAAAAATGTTTTGCTAAATTTAAGTTGTTTTCCTATGCTATCTTCTAGATATTTTATGATTTTGCATGTAATATTTAGGCCTATGATCTAATAGTCAATGTTTGTAAAAAGTACTTAGATTCTTTTTCTGTTCTTTCTCCTTTTTTTTTTTTTTTTGCACTTAATGGTCAGTTGTTCTAGCATAAATTAAGACAGTCCTTTCCTCTATTGAATTGCCTTGCCTGATAAACCCCATGTCAGTTAAAGTTTGGCAAAAGAGTTTCCTTTCAGGTCAGCTTTTGATAGGAAGAACATAATGTGTAAGTATACTTTAAAGTAACTTTCCCCATCACTGTGCAGGAGATAAAGGGGATTTTTTGCAGTGCTGACATTGGGAATCTACTTGGGCTCCTGGAGACAGAATTCAGGAAAGTATGAGGGCCCTGCTAAGACTGGCTTCCCTGGAATATATAACTCCATGTTGTCTACACTGAGCCTCTAGCAATTCGTAAATTACAGATTAACATTTCTATGGGTACTGTCTTCCAGAGGAAAGTTTCTGTTCCTGAACCTATGATAAGTTATGATCCCCAGTATTCATCTGTCTTTCCACTTTTAGGCAACTTACTTTGTGACCTCAATTCTCTGATGGATCTAAGAATTGCAATTTTTAAAATTGTCTGGCTTTTTCTTGTTGTAAAGATGAAAGTGATGACTTTCAAGCTTATCTTGTCAGATGGGAAACTAAAAGTCTGTTTTACTTTTTATCATAGACTTGGCAATCATTTTCAAGTAACCTTACATAAATCTGTGTAGTGGCTTTAAATGGTTGTGTATAGCAAAGAATATTGAACAAGGTCAAATTTTCAAAATAGCTTTCTATAATATGTTTAGATACAGTCAGTGTATATGATTTTCAAATCAAGCTCTATTTGATGGTAAAACAAAACTTGCACACACTCACTAAGGTCTCTCGAAAGGAAACTGATTAACAGCATGACTCCCACATAAACTTATCGAAGAAACAGAGTGAAAGAACAGCACATAGAAGCAGAGTATATAACCTGTAGAATATTCCGATTCTAGACTTTTATTTCAGGTACACCAGAAAAGTAGAACTGCTTAAACACAATCCTCAAATTGGGCAAATTTTTCATTTGCTTGGACTAGATTTTGCACCTCTGGAGCAGCAATTTTTTCAGTGACAGAAGTACCTGGAAGAACTGTTGCAACCAATTCTGCTCTATGAGCCGTTTATCCTCAAGAGGAGGAAAGGAAGATCAAGCAATGTACACCACGTTCTCACTCCCATACTCACTAACCAAGTGTCACTTCAAAACCTTTTGGGACAAAATGAGTAATGATACAGAGAGAGGTCAGGAGTGCACTTAAGAAAAATGTGTCTTTATAGAAACTAGAAAAGAGGAAGTGATTCTAATCTAATAACAGAGTTTAGTAACTGCCAACATTATTGAGCCTGTAGTAGGCCGATGCCCATAGAGAGTTTCTAAGATGATCAGGGTCAGATTTGGACTTATCCACTCAGCTTTTTCTTACTAACTAAATAAAGCACTCAATCTACTAGTCTGCAAACAAATGCAGATTTTGCTTAGCAATTCCCTACAATGTTGTTGTTTTTTTATTTCTTAATTTCTGCCAACATTTTTAATGAGATTTCACCTAAAGTGGAGATATATATATAGTTCCTCAGAAATCTCTAGATGGCAACACTGGATGTTATTTCCAACAGGCAATAGTTGTCTACACTGGAGTAACAGCTGTTCTCATTAGATAATGTGAGCACTCTTCATTTAGCCAGTTTTCAACAATTATCCAATCGTGACTGTAATGCTCTTATGCCTTGTTCGTTTATGCATCTGTCCTCTACAGGCATTGGGTTTGTAAACACTGCTCTAAAGAGAACCAATCTTAATCCCATTTTATTACTTTATTTTGTTTACAGGTAACATATATATTGTTTAGGGTTATAATCTCAGAAGGCCCTGAGCTGCCTTTCTTCCTGTCCCAAAACCTTCCTTCTCCTCATCCTATATTCTTGGTCAACACTTTTGCAAGTGGTCTCTTTCTATGAATTTCATTCTGAGAATGAACTCAAAGACTCAGAAGACTCAGTTATGACCATGGACCTTATCCTTAGTCTCCTGGATCTTTGTGTATAATTTGTGTTTAACTCTGTGAGTCAGCCTCACTGGAATCATTAGAACCAGATTTTTCAGAGATAAAGACCCCATGAAGGCTTCCATTTTACAGCAAGTCCTAGGAATGTCTTTACCCCTATGATAGACTTAATATATAAAACTGTGCTTATATATGCTGCAGTTTTCATTGCTGGTCCTACAACAGAATCAGAACAGCTGAGTTAAGAGTTAAAAAAAACCCTGACTGTAATGGCCAAACTGGAGTTGTCAACACAGAATGGAAAGCCAGAGAAATAAAGCACAGATGAAATTAAGAAAAAAGTAACACTTATTTATAATCAAGACCTTTTAATAAACATAAAATCACCCCGGCACTAGGAGAGCATGTTTAAATAAGCACCTTTAGTTTTAATTTTAGCTGATATTCAGGAAAAAAGACAAGAGCAAACTTATCCATGAATAATATAAGATTATCTTAGAATAAAATATTGAATCTTTTCTGCATTAGAACAGTTTCCTTACTTTTCTTTTCTTTACAAGTAATGATCACTTAATCTGTACAGTTCCATAATGCTTACTTTTACATTAGCACTTAAACTTACTTTTGGTTACTGAATTTTCTTTAGAATATCTATTATATAACATTAGTATGCATTTTCTCTGGTGTCCTCTTTTATAAAGCACATGTGACTCACTAGAGGCTATTGTAGAAGGGCTGACTCATTGCAGAAAGTGTTAATTCTGGAAGTTTCTTAAGCTCTTCCTCTTTCTAAACAAACCACTCCCTAGTATATAGGGAAAAAATAATCCTTTTAATAATGCTTTACAATAAAAACATTTTCCTATTCACCAATGAAAAAGAGACAAGATTTGAGTGAAGATAAAAAGGGCATTTACTATCCCTGTAAGTTTGGTGATTTACTGTAATAGCATAGTTCCCTAGAGAAAGACAGTTGGTAGAAACCAGAGGGTAGGGGGTGGTCAGTGCACACTGAGGCAGTGGTGTTTGGGGGCTAATACCATAACAAACACTGGTCTGGGAGCTAGAAAATCATGAACTGGTTTTTGCCTTTTTATGAACCCAGAGACAGATGGGAGTTGAGAGGGAAGACTAGAAGTAGAAAATTATTAAGAATTTGGTCAGAATGAAGAAAACATTTTCAGGATCTCCTCATTCCCACTTATAAAGGAGGTCTTACTGGAAATGTCTTAACAAGGTCTTAGTCATTCTTCCACCAGTCTTCATATAAGCAGGTCTCTTACTGAAGTGTTAGGTTAGGAATGTAGATATGTGTGGGGCCATCCTTAATTGCAAGTCTCTCCAGATACTGCAGAGCATAGGTTGTTCCCCAAATTTACTATGAAAAAGGCAATTTTCTCATTGTTTGCAACTCTTTATAAACCCTGTTAACTCTTTATATATAAACCCTTTTCTTTATCTCTTTGCATTTACTAATGCTGTTTCAACTCCTCAAAAAAATCCCTGTCTTCCCCTTTAAATGACCTTTTGTACATTCTTCAGGTCCATAATCATCTCAACAATATTCAAATCTTCAGTGAAATATTTCCTTAAAATTGACCAAAGGTCTTAAAAAGAGGGTTCCCTGCTCTACGCACCATGCTTTAGAGAGTCCTGCTAACAATATTGCTATCCTATAATCAGAACACATGGTTGCCACAGTTCTAGAGAAAATCTAGTTTACTCAGAAATCCAGCATTTCCTGCCCAAAGATTTGTACAAGCTAAGACATGGAAAGTAGCCAAGGGTTGGCATTTTGGAATGGTTATAACTGATGGAGTTTAAATAATGTGGGTTAGCATACCTATGGATGGATCCCTGCTGTGCTAAATGGATACCAGGGAGTAAAAGAAAAGGCACTTCTAGAATTAGGGACTCAAGGCTCTTTTTACTATCCAACCAAGTTCCCACAGGGAATATACAAGTTGAAAGAATTTAAATTCATTGCTTGCTTTCAATATTGTCTTGAAGGTCCATAAGTGACAGGAGAAGTTTAAAATATAGTATAAAATTAATTAGCATAATTTATAACTTTGAAATATTTAGACAAATAGCATAACATATTATTTTGTACTCTTGTCTGAGCCTTGCAGATATGAGAAAAGGTCATGTGTTTGTTCACATTTCTACAGTAGCTATTTTATCTGCAATCTTTAACTTTAACTGCTTTCTTCTCTTGGTTTGTTAATATTCTAGATCCTTTCTTATCATATTTTCATATAGTGTGTTATCATTTATTTTCATGAATTTTTCCATCCTAGTGCTACTATGAGAAAACTTTTTTTTCATTGTTATTTGCTTTTCCTCTGCATTGATAATACCACACAAAAATTATAGTTAACCCAGCCTTTACCTTTCTGAAATCTCTTCCTCAAAAACATCCTTAATTTTCCACCGTTCTTAGCTTTACACCTTACCTTACATATCATATTCTACTCTCTTTAGAGTCTATAAATTTATCCCTGAATATAAACTTTATTACTGGTGTGAAAATATCATAGAATGATTCTTCTTAAATTTACATTCAAGTCTACACTCTTCAACTAGAACAAATTCCTGTCATGTCAAAGTCTTCTAGATATGTCAGCCTTAACACCTTAGTCACAATGTAGTTGTATGGAAGGAAATTAAGCAAAGTGTGCAAGGATAATACTAATAATGACTACAATATTATGACTAACATGATTTAACATGTTATAATACCCATCACACTATATAGTTCATATTAACCATATGGCTTTCTGTGTACACAAAAGCAGAAGTCATTATTTCTCTATAAAGTTGAGTATATAAACATAGAAAATAAATTAACTTGTCAAAGTTCATATAGCTTATGAATAACACATCTGGAACCATATTAGGTATTTGTTTCTTAAACCATTGATCCTCTCTTCAATATTACACTTTCTTACAATCATCTTGCTATGGTTAAAATCTACTGATATACTTGATACATAATTCAATAAATATATTTATTCATGGTTATGAATAAATGAATGAGAGACATAGATTGTTAGGGGGAAAGGTAGTCCTGAATGGATTACACAGATAGGTTTATGGACTCTAACCCCCACTCCAGACCACCAGTGTTCCAGAACCACAAATCTGATAATATGATGATCAAAGAGTGGATCACTGGGACCTGGGGTTGGAGATAAGCAGCCAGGCTGGCTATAAAACCAAAGAGGTGAGCCTTGGGCTCCCTCTTCCTTTGGAGCCATCTCACTTGACTCGGAGACAACTCTCAACGTGCCATTGCTCAGAAGATCTGGTAGGATATTTGTGGATTTGTATCTCTTTCTTTCCCTTGGTATTACTATTTTATTCCCCATTTCTTGTAAAATAAAAACCATTTAATAACTTTTGTTACATGTACCTGAAGTTGGGACTTATTATAAAAGTCTTCTGAGCACGCAGGTGAGGATCCAGTGAGAGAAACCCATTTTATATTAGGGTTGCCCTGTAACAGGATGAGTGTGAGTGAAATGATAATAGATTTACAGTAAGAGAAAAATATTGTATGGCTTCACTTTTAGGAGGAATGTGAAAGAACAACTACCACAACAAAAAATAAAGAAGAAAACAAAAAGACAAGAGAAAGCTCAAGGAAATGGTCAATCACAACCAAAAACAAACAAACAAACAAATAAAAACTCAACAAGATCCAAAGTCAAAGATAAACCCAAGGGATCACAGGGGTGGGTAGAGGGAGGGGAAGCAAAGATCAGGATGTGGCATAGAGAGCACAAGGTACTGAGGTGATTGTACACGGGTGAAATGGTGGTGGGAACCCCTGGGGGCTACAAATGATGTCAAATACAATTAAATAAATCTAATAAATTAAAAAAAAATAAATGAAGTAATAAAAATAATAATAATCATAAATGAAGGTCACAAATAGGAGATTAAAGCTGAAGCCAGATAATGATGGTCCTTAGTGTAAACATAGGTCAAAATGTAAGAAACAACATAGGAAGGCATTTATTATTATTATTTTTTTTCATTAGTTGGTTTTAGTAGTAGTCTCTCTCCTGAAAATCACTCAAAATAGGAAAAAAAAAAGCCATAGCAAAGGTTTTAAAACTTTAGGGACACCCATTTAAGATACTGCTTTAAAATGCAGATCCCTGGATACTCCCTCTAGGGATTCTGCAAATGTGGGGCTTAGGGGCATGCATATTCTGCAATCAAAAAAGATAAACTAGAGTCATTTGTAGAGATATGGATAGAGCTAGAAGGGATTATGCTCAGTGAGATAAGTCAGAAGGCAAAAGAAAAATGTTGGATGGTTTAACTTCAAAGGAGAAATATAAGGGAACCAAATAAGAGACCAAGTAAAAGAATAATAACAATTTTAAAAAATCACAACACACAAAAAAACAAAAAGACAAGGACAAATCAGAACACTCTGTGGAGGGAGGGGAGGGAATGGGATGAGGGCAAAAAGGGCACAAGGGACTGAGGTGATGGTGCACTGGTGAAATAGTGGTGGGAATGTCATGGGGACCAAAATTGATGTCACATATATATATAAATTTTAAAAAATGCAGGTTAGCTGCTTCTGATGGAAAAACTCATGGGCTACAGTTTAGGAATCTGTTATGGTACGAAAATAGTGAAGATAGTTTATCTTACCCTCAGAAAGGAGAAAATGATGATTTAATTCTTAACAGAGTCTTTACTAGAATGATTCATTTACAGTGCTGTGGTCCATATCCCAATCTCAATTCCAGGAGTCTCCTGAGTGTCCTAAGCCACTCAACTGGGGTTGTTCATGCCCCACAAATCAGCATCACTACAGGTCTGAGGCTGTCTGGCTGCATTTCATGCCAATTCTCACCAGGTAGCAGCAAGAACTCTGTGGAGTCATGGAGTTTGCTGCTCTCAGGCTTTGCTCCTTAATTTGATATCCCCCTTCCTCTTCATCTCCCTTTCCCATATTTCTCTGACTTCAGTATATTTCATCTTGGCTGGGAGTAGAAAAATTCTCTCTATAAGTTTTTAATTGACCTTATTTTTTGATCAACCAGTGAATTTTTATATTAATAGACTGGCATTTGAGTCTTCATTTTTTGTGTCAACAGCGAGCCATTAAATTTACATTGTAGGAAAGGGGAAATACCCAGCACATATTGAAGAGGGTTATTGAGGGGCAATGACAACTCCTTACGTAAAATGAGCAAGTAAGTATATAAATAATGGAACTACAATAACCATTCATTAAAAAAAAAAATCCAACTGGAATGTGAAAAATAAAGAGTGAACTTGAGTTTCACCTATATAATAAATAAAAAGACTCCAAAAAATCCTTTACAATAGACAAAGAAAAGACACTCAGCAATTAAAACAAAATGATAATAATATAAAAGATCCCAGTGGTGTGACTAGAAAGGGAATAAAACTTTAAAAATGAAGAAAAAGTAAAAAGTAATGATTCATCGACTATTGGTAATGTTACAGGTTTCTTTAAAATATTAATACTTGGCCTAAATAAGAGTGATTAGATAGTAACTTTTTTTAAATGTTTTATAAAAGTTCTGTCTTGTTTTATCAAATGTTTGGGATCTATAGAGCATTACTTTCACATAGGAGGAAGGTTTCACTTATGACTCAAGCCAAATACATATATACCACACAATGAATTGATTGGGAGCAACCATATTGCAATTATGCAGGCATATAGTTTAATTGGCAGGGAAAGAGGTGCGGTCTCAAACCTCTAGGCAACGTTTGAGAAAATGGACATGCAGAATTTGTGAGACAGGTTTCAGAGAGCTCCAGCATCCATGTGTCAGCAGTAGCAGAAGGCCACTTCTCAGACTGAGGATCCCCAGTGGCTCTTGCCAAATCCTGGAGGCTTCAAGACCAGGGGGTCCATAAGCATCTCAAATTGACTCAAATTTGGTGGCTATGTTTATACACTTTTAAAAGGCATATTATCAAGACCATCTGTCAGTTGTAATAGGTTTTCAAAAGGACCATATTCCAAATAAAAAGGAATAGAGAAATAACATACATCATTGAAGCTGTAAAGCAGATGGAAAGGTGTTAGCTAACCTAGAAAAATAAATAAATCTAATATTGCAGTTGACAGTGGAAAAAAACCCAGTTAGAAGATGGTTTATCTGCAGAACCCCAGAAAGTTTCGATTGTGATGGACACCGAATAGCTCTGGAAGTGCCAATGGAATCGAAAGCAATTAGCTTAGCAGATCCCTTTCTAAAGGTTCACACAGCAAAAAAACAACTTATCCTCATTCCAGCATAAGACTGGCATTTTACACTCTGGAGATAATGAAACAAGGAAACTGAATGCAGGGACTCTGGATGTTACTAGGGACTAGAACTGTGAAACACTTACTTGAAGGTAGTATTCCAACTCATAACACTCACAGCCTTTCCCAATTTTGTTCTCAGGATATTGGAAACACTCTACTTCAAGTATGAGATTGCAAAAATTCTCTCAGGGGGAATTTACTATCCCAAGGGAAAAAAAATGAATTTAAAGACTTTGAAAACATTTTCTTGTAAGATTTTTCAGATTAATGTGCCACCAACTATGGAGAAATCCTTTCCATATATGGAGCTATTCCAGTCACTTTTTAGTGCTTCACTCTTAGTACATTAGATAACCAGTGTTTACAAATATTTGAGAAAAGATATGACATGACATACAGAGACAAATATAGATATATAAATTCTGACATACACTCTCACACACACACATGCACACACATATGTATCAGAATTTTAAATAAAGCCAAATAAGGACATGGAACAAAAACTCTAATAATAATAAAATTATAAGAAATAACCAGTGAAATATGATATATCCTTGAAGGAATACTTATTTTAAAGGTAGCATCCAAAATAGATAAAATAGCTGCCTAAAACATAAAATGTAAAGCAAGTAGATGGTATCCACGTCTTAATAAAAATTCACCAGTGTAGAAGTCTATTGTATAAAAATATGGAAAATTAGGAAGGAAAAGTAAGGCATTGTTCTTTTATAAAATAAACTCTGAAACTATTTAACTTTAAAGCTACACCCACCTATGCATCATTTGATGATAGGGTGATTATACAAATATTTCATTGATGCCAGAAAATCACAACTCTTCATAATGTGTGTCTATTTTCTGATAAATGAAAAAAAAAAGCATATAGCATCTGTTTCTGTTATTGTAGTGCCTATTCTTACTACAGTTCTTGGATATGTAGACTATCACCATGATGCTGCAGATGGCAAAATGTATATGGGAAGCATGTAGTCCTGAGAATTACTGAGTTTTAAAACCCTGAGCTGTCTATTTCAAATGCCACATAATAATTGTGTGTGTGCAATCTCTAGATGTATAGTCTTAAAGTCTGTGGCCTAAAACACAAGCATGGCTCTGCAGTACACATTGTATATATGCTCATTCTTCATCATAAATACTTAAAGGTACATGTAAAAGAAAATTTAGTCTTTAAAACCTAGAATTCCAAGTAAACCATACATATCAAGAGAGATATAATTAATGTCTAATTTACTGAGATTGGCATTGTAACAATCTTTTAGAAATTTTTGGTACATCATTAAAACATTTATTCTATGTAAATTTCTAGGAAAGCACAAACAAATCAGACCAAACTTGCGTTCTTCCTTAGGAGAGATCAATCACTGCATAGTGTGTGTTCTGTGTTTCTAGGTATTCTAGATTTGGGACTAAAGACAACTGATTTAAAAGTGATTTTTCTACAGTATGGAGGTCCTCAAAATGTTAAAAATAGAAACCCATATGATACAGCAGTTTCCTTCTAAGTATTTATCTGATGAAAACACAAAACTATAAAATACATAGAGGAAAACATAGGTAAAACACTGAAAGACATACACCTCAACAGTGCCTTCGAGGTGGCAGTCCCCAAAGCAATAAAAAT
>JAGFMF010012105.1:5417817-5440873 GCA_019455555.1 Galemys pyrenaicus
GACTGAGGTGATGGTGCACGGGTGAAATGGTGGTGGGTACCCCCTGGGGACTACAAATGATGTCAAATATAACTAATAAAAAAAAATAAATAAATAAAATATTACATCAAAAAAAAAAAAAAGAAAACACAAACACTAATTTGAAGGTCTGTATGCACTCCTGTGTTCTTTGTAGCACTATTTACAATGACCAAGTTATGGAAACCAGTGTTGCTGCAATAAAATATAGAGCAAAAGTATAAAAACGGACATTATTTTGCATATTTCATGATGATACTAACAGTTCCCACAATAAAAGCTTCTTCTTTTGGTAAGTAAAATATGTCTTTGGCCTTTAAAAATGCAGGATCATTTCTCTTTTGAAACTCTCATTGACAACTCTGATCAGAAATCATCAGGATTGACAGTTTATAATTGTGTTGAAGAATATTATAAAAATCAATTCACATAGAAAGAAACAAGTTCACAATGATTTTAGAAGTTGTTCAGTGAACATGAAATAGGATCAGTTATCAGAAATTATCAATATGTCTAGTACTTATTGTCCTAAATTATCTGTTACCCTCTGTATTCCTGTATTGACAGAGGTGCTTTATGTAAATAGTTGCATAGAGGGCTGGTTTTTAAATTGAGAATTCATGATAGATACCTGTTAATCTTCAAGGTCCAAATTAATAAACTCACATGAAGTGCATGGTTCTAAACTTCCTTGCATACCTGGGAAAATAGGACAGGGATTTTTTCTTGAGTTCTTTTTCCTTCAACTAATAGCTGAGACACTTCAACTAATAGTGTCAAAATGACACTGATGATGATGATGACTTTGGTAGGTAACAATGATCACTCACAACATGACAGGTACTGCTCATACCTTAATTCGCTTAATCCCCATGAAAATCTTACTAGATCAGTATTAGTATTATACTCACCTTTCAGATGAGAAAAATGAAGACAAGAGGGTAACTCATTTACACTTAGAAAAACAGCAAAAATGATTCAGACAATCTTTAATAAAAAGTACTAATGTCTATAGCTTCTAGTCATACATGCCACCTCTCTTTTGCACTCCTAGCTGCACATGCATGACAAATTTTTTCAGGACTTAGAAATTCCTAACCTTCCTGAAGTTTATATTATGTCTCTTAAATGCCTTTTCACTAATCTCACAACTTCTATGGTAATGGTAACAAACTGAAATAAAACACCAGATTAGGTAATATTTTCACACCCCCATGGATAACGCATTAGCTATTTCCATGTATCCAAATGAAAACCATGAATTATTCAGTGAGCAGGACCACTAGTCCTAGTGGGCACTAATTTGTTGGGAAGCAATGCAGAACTCTGAGCTATACAGGAGATTTTGAACTTGAGGTTATACAGCCAGATAGATGCCTGAACTGTAAATGCTAAAAAGAAAGAGACAAGAGAGTGGGCAAGGATAGTCATTTAGCTCCAGCTTTGGAGACCAGCTTTGCCAACCATAAGCACTCAGAGTTTTAGTACACACCGTAAAAACAAAAATGCTCTCTTCATCCTCCATATACCCAGACACCACCTGGAGAGAAGCCAGGAAGACATAGAATCTCTGAATAGTAAGAAGAAATAGAATCTCTGCAATACTAAGAAATTGTCCTATTTGTGATAGTATCTTACATGAAAGAAACTATTTAAGTTACCAATTTTTCATATGAAAGTACAGAAAATTGAATCCTCAGTTATCTTGTGAAGAATTTAGATGAATTGATTAGTCTAAAACAAAATGTAGATTTCTATAGTCACTAAATTAATTTAGATATTTATAAACCTCATGGACCAGTTGATGAAGGTTAAATGAAACTATGCCTCTGCTGTCTTCCTAAACTAACAATCTGTCTATGCTTATGCCCCATTTCACCTGCACTGACATAGTATATCTCTTCCCCACTTGCTTTACTTCCTTTTGTCATATTCTGAAGCTCAGTCAATTTATAACTTTTTATTAATAAAATTTTTGGTCATTTTACATCTAAATGCTCTTGTGAGTACAACTTTATACTTCAAAATGTGTACATGCTTCACCCACCTTCAACCACTGTTTCAGTGCTAGTACCTTGTCTCCTTTCCCTTTTTTATTATATCCTCTCTGGTAACTTCCATATTTTTCACAGTGTAGGAGTTATTTTTGTCATATTCTGCCAGCTTGTTTTCTTTCCTATTTATATTCCACAAACGACTAAAACCATCTGATAACTGTCTTTCACTTTATGATTTATTTCACTTAGCATAATCATCTGTGTTCCATCCATATTATTGCAATTAACACAATTTCATCTTTTTTTTAATAGCTGAGTAATATTCCACTGAGCATATATGCTACAATTCCTCTAGCCAGTCTTCTATTTATGGGCATTTAGATTGACTTCATGTTTTGCCTAATGTGAATAATGTTGTTATGAACAGGGGTAGTATATATCTTTTCATATCAGTGTCATTTATACTCTGTATAAATGCCTGGAAGTGGTATTGCTGGATCATAATACTATTTAAATTTTTAGTAAGTTTTGAGTAATTTTTCAGAGAGGCAGAAAAAACTTATATTCCCACCTGCAATGAATAGTTTTTCTTTTTCTCCATGCTTTTGCCAACATTTGCTTCTAGTCTTGTTGAGCTAGGCCATTCTCACAGTGTGACATGGTATCTCATTGTGGTTTTGATTTTCATTTCCTTTATAGTAAGTGATGTTGAGTATTTTTCATGTGTCCATAGGTCATTTGTAATGTGTTCATTGAAGAAGTTCCTATTTAGGCCTTGCCTATTTTTGCTTGGGTTGTTTATATATACATTCTTTATATACATTTGAAATTAATATCTTCTTGAAAGTATGATGTGAAAATATCATGTCTTAGGGCATAGGTTGCTTTTTAATTTTGTGGTGGTTTTTTGAACAGTGTAAATGCTTTTCAATTTATAACTTTTGCCTCACACCTACTCTTCCTCATCTCCCCCTCTCCTCTCCTCTCTTTTTCTCTCCAAGTTTGTTAGTTATATGGTTGTCATAGAAATAACTGTCACAAAAGAAAATTCTGCAGAGACTGACTTTATTGAAAAGAAGTAACTTAAGACTGAGAAATGAGTGGGAGAGTGAGGGGAATTGACAGAAGAAAAATAAAGTTTCTACAGTAGAGTCTCAGGAGAAAAGGAGACAAAAATGCTGGGTCTGAGATGTCAAAAAGAGGGCAAGGAAAGTGGATCAGAAAGTGCTGCTAGACTTTGTTGTATAGGTGTAATAAACAGTGTTAAAGTAAATATTTATCCCGTAGTTAAAGGCAAGCTAAGGGTATGAATAAAATTCTGCCCAATAATTTTTTATAGATTTCCAAATTATTTTGAAGCCAGGAGTCTCTTCTAAGTCACTAGAATCAGTTACTTCATGCTTTCATTAATGTATGAGTGTATGCGCTGTCAGGAGATCTGGTTCTTCGTATCCCATTCGCATTTTCACTGGATAAATCCTATTTACCTGGATGACTTTTCCTGTCAGTTATTAATAATGTCTGAGTAATTCTCTGCTATATGATTCCTGTGTCTGGAGGTGCTCTAAATAATTTATCAGTCTCTTTTTACTTCGGAAGACAATTCTATGTGTGACCATTTATTTATATTACATTCTTATGGTTGGCCTAGTAAAGGAAAAAAAAATTCAGGGGCCTCTCTGGTGGCTCAAGAGGTTAAGCAGTGCACTATGAAGCATCCACAGCCTCTGTAGCACAAGTTCAAAGCCCAACCAGGTAGCTGACCCACATGCCTTAGCAGACTTCTCCTGTCTCACCCACTGCTCCCCTAAGCAGTGTATTACAGTAGATCTGCCTGTTCTGTTCCCCACTCTGTCTCTGGTGAATCCTTTCACCACCCTCACCTCTGGCCTGAATCCCAGTTCTTGTATATATACATAAATAAATATATTTTAAAAATGCACTGGACATGATGAGATGGTGGAAGTTAATTTTGTTCTGATGTTATAGCAAGTTATGGAGGGAAAAAAAAAAAAAAAAAAACTGTGTTTTTCCAAGTCTGAATACCTAGTTCCCCAGTGATAAAGGGTTGGGAAGTTATTAAGAGATAGAGGGGGTATGGATGATCACAGCCCATCTGTATTTGTCAGTTGGGCTTACCCAAAACAGAAGTCAACTTTCTCTTATCTTCAAGACAGGAGGTGGTTTTAAAATTTAGACTAAGGCAAGTCCTTTGTTAGATACTGACACTCCCATAGCGAACAGGGTATAGGCGCATAATCTTTGGTGGTGATATTTAAAGAGATGACTCCTAGGTCACCAAGAAACATAATCTAGGGTTGTAGAACTGGGAAGAATTTATAAGATTATCCCACATTTAAAAAGGAGACAGGAAGAATATATAATTACAAGTTTTCTAGAGCAGATGCTCTACTAAAAGGGATGTGAAGGGCCTGCACTCAGGAAGAAGTCTGTCTGAAATTTTGTCTAACAGAGGGAATTCAAGGAGTCCTAGTCAGGCCAGAGACATAGTCACACCATGGACACTTCGATGCTTCTGTAGCTTTAACTTTGCTGCCACTATCACTATCACTGCCAACTCTATCTGGTTGTCAAAGTATTATTTATTTACTACTGACTACGTAGAAAGCTTTATATTAAATACAGGGAGTTGGAGGTTGCCTTTGTGCTGATATTAAGCAGTTCCACCATTATGTGCTGCATAAATAATACTCCTATGTGTAGGTAATAGAAATTTTGTTCTCTTCTATTTTATCTTAAAGTCATAAGGTAAAGTAGAAAAAAGAGAAAAGAAAATGAAAAGTAATTTTAAAGAGTGATAGAATTTCTCCATTTTAGGAAAATCATATACTATAGTACTATTGACCATATAAAGATAATATAATAATGGACTTTGGAAAGACAGAAGAACCAGAATTTATTGTTACAATCATTGGAGCTGTGACATTGCAATAAATCTGAACATTAGAAATACTTGTTTCAGCTTAAATTATTCTACTAATTGAGAGGGGTATTGTTCCTATATTTATTAAGCTCACTTACTGGCTATAATATTTTCAATCCTTCTATATTTACAAATATTTTTAGTTTTTTAAAAAATATTTTTGTGTAGAAGTTCTGGGGTGTAGGCTAGAAATGTGGAGGGGGGTAAGAGGATCCACCAGAGATAGAGTGGAAAGCAGAATAGGAAGATCCACTGAAATACACTGATAAGGTCAGCAGTGGCAAGAAAGGAGAGGCCTGCTATGCCATATGTGGGTTAGCTCCCAGGAAGAGGATTGAACTCATCAGTCCTTAGTGGTGATAGCACTAAGACTTATCCCCTAAGCTACCAGGGAGATACCATATTTTAAAATATTTGAAGGGATAAATCATAAAGTAAAATGCCTGTAGAAAAGTCAAAGACTGGAAAAAAAAGAGAGCCCTTTCAGCAGAGGTGGTGATGCTAAGAAATTGGAGACCAAAAGAAACGAAAGAAAACAGACACCAACTAGGCAGTTCCATGGTATCTCTACACTGGATTTGTTGAAGTGAACTGACCGGAGAATATAAAGAACAGATTTGCCCAATCTATGAATTCTATGTAAGAGTCACCAATAATGTATTGTATATATGCTCTTAAATATCTGAACAAAAGAAAGAAAAATGTCTAACTAGCAAGAATAAAAAAGAGGGAGAGAGGGGAAGAAAGGATGCATTTTTCCAAATAGCAAATCAAGTTATTTCAAGGTCATTGTCTTCTCATTGTCCTTTGTATAGAATTTGATTGCCTTCAGCATTCTAAGCTTGCCCTTAAACTCATTGAATTACTACATCAATGTGAGAAAGGTAATATTATTATGCCTATTTTCTAGCAGAAAGTTTTATAAAACTTAGGAAAGAGAGACATTTACCCAAGTCACACAACAGTGAAGCCATGGATCAGGAGTGGACAAACTGACTTGCACCTATGTATTTTAAAAGATCCCACCATCCCCTAGGCACTACTTTTCTATATGAGAATGTTACAGGCTATGGTTAAATAAAGGTAGTTAATGCTAGTATTATTCAGAGTAATAGTCCTAAAGGATCTCCTTTAATAAGACTTTTTTCACCTTCACCAAATGTTTCACACTTGACATCGCCAATAGGAATTTCATCATTTTGAGCATCTGTCCCGGCAGATGAC
The DNA here is from genome assembly GCA_019455555.1 of Galemys pyrenaicus. Lineage (NCBI taxonomy): Eukaryota > Metazoa > Chordata > Mammalia > Eulipotyphla > Talpidae > Galemys > Galemys pyrenaicus. The sequence continues at coordinate 5,424,001 of JAGFMF010012105.1, forward strand.
ATTAGCCCCACAGAATTATATAGATCATCTGGGATTATTGTATCCCAAGTTTTAGTGGTTATTAAAAAAAGGGTATAAATTATCATTAGTTGTTTTCCATATTTTCACAGAATCAAATTTAGTAAAGCAATTCTGAGAATGCACAATAAAATGTGACAGTCATGAGCCTAGAGACAGAGCCAAGAAAGTAAACAAAAAACAACAACAATAACAACAAAAAGAACAAAAATATACAGTGAAATGTGTTGGTAAAGAATATCTGCCATAAATTTGCCATCGAGGAAAAAAAAGCAAACAAATGGATAGAGAATTCTGTATCTTCTAAACTTACCAAGGCAGAAACACTGTTCATAAGAACCAACAAACTAACTACAGGGGAGCAATGGGTTCTTCTTATTATAAGTTTATCAAACATAAAAGATATGCAGAAAGGAGTTCACATATTTTACACACTTGTGTTTGCTGACTAAGACATACTATATAAGAGTGTCCCAAATTAACTCCACAGCACATCCTCCCAATCTTAATGTATTAACAGGCCACACTGAAAGAAGACAGAATCAGGAAGATGATAAGTTATTCTTTTATCACTGAGAAGTCTTGCATGGACAATATCTATCCATAGTTAAGAAACTAAGGGAAAAGTAGATTGTCTAACAAAAAGAATTATCAGGAATATTGGGGAAGGATGTTCCTAGAGCTAAGTCAAGAAGATAAATGCATATTCATTAGGACTGCAAGTTTGAGTAAGGAACATGAGTGGAGGAAAGGACACTGTAGAGAATTTCAAATACTTAGGTATAACTGGATTCAAAATGTGTATATGATGTTTTTAAATAATGAGGTTATAGTGAAGAAATATGGTGAAGAAATGTCAATATTCCTGGCCTGGACAATCAAATCTAATATGTATACCCTGCTATATAACCACAAAAGAAGTTTGACTATGGGAAGGAACAAAGAGATTTTCATGATATGAAATGAACTTCTAAAACTGTGTAAAAAATTTGGAAGAAATGAAAGATGGAAGACAGAAACCAATTAGGAGGTTGTCATTGTCAATGTTAGAAAAGACTGAAATTCTAAAAATGATAGATTAGTGGACTCTATCAGTTTGGGGTTGAGCACTGCAGCAGATAAAAGGTGAATAGATTAACAGGCAATAAATGATGGTAAATAATAGGCAGACAAACATAGATACATATATACATAATTTTTATAAGGGTCTGTCCTTGCACAATTGTGGTAACTGTTTAAAATTCTCTGAAAGGTTACTGTCTTGCTTTCTGCTTCTGAAGCTTGAAATCAGCATGCAGACAGTGACAAAGAGAAGTTGCATATGAAGTAGGGAGAGAATAAGGATAATCTAGAATAATGAACATGTATTGAAAAAGCTCAAATGCAGACTAGAACCTGTTTGAGAGTAATATTGCCTCAAATTTTATGATGTAGTTGTCCTTCAAAGAAACTGGCATGCTGTCTCATAAATTTAAGCAAACACCAGGCACAGAAGTTGAAGTTGAAGAAAGATCAGAGTAGACGATGTCCCACGCTAATGAGATAAACAACAGATAAACAACAATATGCATGAGTTACATTTCCTGCTGTCCTTGCAGCCATATTGCATGCATTGAAAAAAAGTAGTTGATTATGATTCATTTTTGCTCTCTAATCTATAAAAGGTTTCTGTGATCCATCCTGGTTGAAATTACAGAGAAAGGAACTTTGGGAAATGTAGTTTTTCCTATTCAAGTTGCCACAATACAAAAACAACAGCAAGAAATGATATGAAATATTTTAATAGAAATAGAATGGGAGTTGGTATCTGATTATATATATCCTCTGAAGTGGAACAACATACAAACTAAAAATTCATTAGCTTTGGGTACTGCAATCCTTGAAATGAGATTTCACAAACAGATTTTTTTAAAACCAGAGATTATAAAGTAGATGGGAATTTTCAACAGAAAGTTCTCTCCAGAACCTAAAACATTAAGAGCAGAGACAAGAACATAGCTTTGGAGATAGCATCTATTAGGTAGTAAAATAATAAAATAATAATAATATGATAGTAATGAAGATTTATGCATTTTAGTATACTTATAACTTTACTGAAGGAATCAGTGAGGATAGACAAGCTAAAATGCAGATCAGAAAGGAACAAACCTGCAGAAATAATATCCATAGATGTCAAGAGAATATTATATGTGAGTATAAATACAGGGTAGGGAGCTAAATAGCAACCTAAAAAAGGTTACCTATTCTCTGAGAATGAGGCAACAGAAAGTAAATGTGGAGGTTGCCATATTAATCATGATCGCAGTCCTGAATAGTTAAATTTTACAAAAGTTTGAAGGCATCAAAAATCTGTTTAATTTTTTTACACTAACTTTTTAGTATTATCAACTGTGTCTATTTCTAGACCTCTTGAAGTTTTATAAGAAACTGAATTTTTAAATGATACTATACAAAACCTTAAAATAACAAGTGACATTTTGATGTATATGTGTATATTTTTGTTTTTGGTAAATTCTTTGTGAATAGTGTTAAATGCCAAAATTCTGGGTCACAACATATCTGCAAAATTACTATTATCATAAAAACAACTCTGAATCCTTTCATGCCTCTTTGAGATAAAATAGCATCAAATGAGATGTTGTTCAGTTTTTAGTTTAATCCTAACACTGCTGTGATTTAAAACAACAAAAAAATACATAAAATGTAAAGCTATTTAAAAAAAAAATCTCTTTCCCCAAATATATAATTAAGTGAAGTTAAAATTCATGCCTATTTTAATTTAGCAGAAAGGAAAATGCTTGTCAATCACATGTTAAATGAAACGATTATTTAGAGATGTGACCATAAATTCTGCCATGAAAGTGAAAGTGAATTATACTTAGTAATACAGAACAATGAGATAGTTTAATTAGCTCTCTCATACCTTCATATTCAATTGAAAACATCCCTTTTTATCTCTTTCCTTTTGTCTTTTCCTTTCAAAAGGTTCAGAACACATTAATTTCTGCTGTGCATTTTTTCCCTTGTTTTATTCTTTGACGTGTATCTGAGCTATCCTTAACAGAGAAGACATGCTGGTGATATTCTTTATTTTAAACTCTAAGTCTTTCACAACATCTCTCTTTCTCTGAATAAATATCTCACTACTAATATGCACTTTGTAATGTCACTACTTTTAATGAGTCAAGAAATTTTAATAAAATAATAAAATTTTAATAAAATATTTTAACAAAATAATAAAAAATGGATTCACAAATAATACATATGTGAAAATAGTTTGTGCTAAAGAAAGTAGTAAAGTCGTAAAGTAGTAAACCACATATTTCAGTGATCTTAGAAGCTAATAATGGGAAGTATAAGTCATTTCCTTACAAGTAAGATTGCTGATTTATGAGATTCAGGAAAAATATTTTTAACTGAACCCAGATTCTCATTTTAGAAACTGAACATCTATGATAATTCATTATGGAAATCACATCTCTATTTCAGGTTAGCTGGAGATTATGCCAGTTACTAGGAAAATCTAAAGGGACTTCAGGATAGTCATCAGTACTGATAAATATAGGACTGAAACTGAAGACAATTCAGGGAAATAGATCATGCCTCACTAAAAATATCCCCATAACATTGTTTACATCTTTAAATTTTCTTAAAAGAAAGGAAAGCATAAGAGTTTACTAATTTGAATATTCAACAAGCCTGCCATTTGAGGACACTGCTGTGTGAAGATTTTAAATGTACTGTATTCACTGGGTAGTTATTGCAATGATTTCTCAGAAAAAAATCCTGACTTAGGAAAATTAGACCAGATGTTAAACTACACATTACAGTAGACCCCTTTCACCTGAAATCTCTAGAAGAATAGAAAATTAATGATAAATTAATGATCTATAATCAGATGAAAACTTAAAAGTAGAAAGATGACTGCAAGTACTTTTGAAAGAGATCAGACCATAAGATCTGATTGAACAAGGGACAACCAACTGTACATAATAGTTTGGGAAAAAGTAGTGAGATCATACAGGAACCTATTTAGGTACAAGCAAAGCAGACAAAGAAGGTGTTAAACGTTGCGAGCATGAAAAGGCTAAGCTGGACCTGTCTCTATCTCAGGAAGGATACTATTCTGTGACTCTGAAGAAGAATGAGGAAAAAAAAAACATATCTTTTGCTGAATTTTGTCATCTACATTTTCAAATGTTTTAGAATCAGCATATCAAATTAATAATTTAATAAAATACTGCTATAATTTTGATTAGATTGTATTGAAATTAAAGATAAATCTAGGGACAAATCAAGTCTTTAAAATGTGAAGTGTTCTCATTTATCAACATGGTGTATCTGTACACATTCATGGAGTCTTTTAATTTCTTTCACTAGTATATTATGATTCTTAAATCAATCAGTAGTAATGGTATTTTGATGAAACTGTAAATGGTTTTTCAAATTTAATTTTGTCTTTTGTTTTTGTTGCTGATATATTCTATTAGTTTACCTGAGGATTCATTGTATATTTGAACAAAAATAAACATTTCCTTTCTTATTCTTTTCTTTTATCGCTTCTCGGCCTTTTGACAACAATCTATGTTGAAATAAGAACTATTATATCCATTTTAAAAATGAAATAAAACACTGAATGTAAAAAAAAAAAAAAAGTTCAACATCACTATGAAGTTCCTCAGGGGTTAATGCAAAATAAAAATCCTGGCAATAAGAACCCCACATACTGCTGATGTATGAAACAGTCCAGTAGGACTCTTAGAAGATGCACTCCGTATACTCATACAATTCATGGCAGTGATTTCTCTGGGACACTGGAGAAGGGTTTTACATATTTTTACAAGGAGGAGTAGAAATAGATTTTTTTCAACTATTTTCAATAGTGAAAACTTGAAGAAAACTTTTCTGTTAATTACCAGTAGAGTACACACAAGACAGATTCCCAGGCAGAACAGATTAATAATGAAGCTTTATATAAAGCAGCACAAATGCATCTTAAATGCATAGTGTAGAAAAAAAGTCAGAAATTTAAGACTTGTAACAAGATATAAATAAGGTAAATTTAGAACTTATATAGAAAACATGTTATTTATAATCTTTCTGCTTACCTATCTATCATCTATCCATGTATCATTGCTCTATCTATCTAGTGGAAATAACTCTCAGTAATTGGCTTGAGAGGGAGTGAAATGATACACAGAAAATTTTTAAGATAATGGGGATAAGGAATAAAGGGAAATATAATGAAGGAAAATAATGATAAAAAAGGGGTTTTGTCTATAGCAACACTGATTTTTACATCTTTAACTTAGAGGCAAGTAAAACTTACTTCTCCACTTTCTAAGTAAAGTAATTTACAATGAGGAAATTTACCCTATCAGAGAAAGAAATTAATTAACAAAGAATTATAGCAAAAAAATTTAAAAAGTGAATGAAACAGAATAGAGCATGCAGAAGTAAAGAAAGGGTGATTAAAAACTTCCTAATACAAATAGAGAAAATTTAAATATATGTGGGAAAACTTTCACTATAAAAGATTAACGTCAATAATGTATCTTCCAGTAAGGGAAATAAATGAAATTCTATCTACATTAAACTAAATACAATATTATTATTCACATTTTATGAATGAGTAAACTAGGGGCAGAGAAAAAATTATATAAATATGTACATGATCACACACACAGCCACACAGACTGGGAGAAAAACATAATAAGATGAAATTATGGACTATAAAACATCTATAACTTCATACACCATTATAAAGATAAATTGAAAAGTTAAATTTTATTTTTCACATCCATTTAGAAAACCTAATCAAATGTGTCATAATACAAAATTTAGTTGCAGGTGTTTGAAGGAAGATACCCTAACGACCTATTATTGGAAGTAGTAAAAACCAATTTTTTGAAATACATTTGCCATACCATTAGAAATAAACTCAGTGTTTTCACTCCTTAAAATTTATAAAGACACCAATTATACATGGATAAAAACACATTTGAAAAGATTCAGTATTGCTCAAAATGGGAAAATATTTTATGTAGGTCAGATACTTAGTTTATGCCCTTAAATAAAATAGTGTATTTCTTTATATGCTATGCTACGTTCATACATATCACACATATGCCATTATACATGAATTGTGAATGTTACCTACAGAAATAATTTGCTATACTGTATACAGTGAAAGGATGCATTGTTTTCTCTAGGTAGTAAGATGAATGAGTTAGGATGAGTATAGCCTGGGGTACCTTTCAGCTATATCAATACCGCAAACATTTTAATTAATAACTTGCCATTTGTGATTTAAAAATCACTAAAGCACAAACTCTTGTATCAATTCAAGGACAAAGAAAATGGGAAAGGAAAGGAAAGAAAAATCCACACAAAATGGCTGAACACGGATCCCTTTCCTTTGCTGCAAGTGCATTATTTGGCTTGATGTTGGTGTAAGTGTTTAGAGACTATTCCCTTAACACACTGGATGGTGTGGTGTTCCAACTGAGAGTTGTCTGCTGTTTTGTGAGCAGAAGTTGTTAATGCCTGCAAATTGATGCTATTCTCCAGTCTCGGGTTATAAAGGGAAAGCAGATGTTCATGTGCAACTAACCTAAACACATTGAGAAAGGCTACAGACATTTTCCCATTTCAATTACCATAATTTAATGTCTAGAATACATGCCCAAAAGCTTTTCATGGCATAGGATCAGCACATCCCCTGTAATGCAAACCAAGTCCCCAAACTCCTCTGTATGTATTGCTCATTTTCAGAGACCAAATCGCTTCACTGAATATGAGTGTAAAATGTTCCAAAGTACTTTTGATGGCTTATTTTCAAAGATTACAAAAGTTTGTTATTCAGTAATTTTCATTATAGATTTCTTATGAGTTGTTTACTTTCTAACATTTTTATAGTGTGTTCTTTTTTTTTCCTTTTTGCAATTGCTAATATTGAACTGAATTTGCTAGGTCGTTTTTCAAATGATCACAATCATGTACTGTTACTTTAGGCTTCTCTCTTTCCAGAAAGTGGTCATTAGATAGCAAAGGTACTTTCTTTTGAGCATATAGAATCACTGACATCTTCTTAATATGAGCTGTTTAGCACAAATGCAAAATAATTGACTTTTCTAAAACAAAAATACTAAAGAGATCATCTATGAACATAAATATTGATGTGTTAGTTTTTTAGCACAAAATATTAAAAAAAGAAAATATTCATATTGGATTATGTGCAAAAAACACTTATAAATGAATATAATCCACACATACCCATATCAAAATATACTACTAACAAAAATACAAATTCTTTAGTCATTTCTTTTGTTGCAAATTAAAAGTTTGTGTTTCTTTTTTTAATCAGTATCTTATAAACTTTCTAACAATTTAGAGAAATTCTAAGTACTTAAGGGAATATAGAAAACATACTTTGAAATAAAATGTAGGCAAAATTTTGATGTTCCCTCTCTAGTACTTCAAACTAGAAAGCTGCTTATGTTTAAAAATTATAACCACTTTTATAAATTCATTCTTAAACATTAATATAACATTGAAAGGAAAGAATAACAACAGGAAAAGCTTACCACTATAAGAAAGACATGATTTAAAAATTGAGCTATTTCTATCACAGTTTTTGTTTTGTTTTCATTAATCTGTCAGTCATTGAAAAACCTAAGAGAATTTTAATAACAGATGCATTCATGGTGAAAATAATTGAATGTTACAAATTTGAAAAGTAAATCTGCTCTTCCTGACCTTGAGTTCCTTATCTTTCTTTCCATAATCAACAATGTTATCTAGCTGTAATGTATTCTTCCAGTGAGATTCTACACTCAAAAATAGTGTGTATGTGTATGCGTGAGTTGAATGAGCATTTATATAAAGAGACTAATAGTGGAAGTATATACAGTGTTCTCTGCTTTTAATTATTCACTAAAATCATTTCCTAAATTTTTACATAACTTAAAAAAAGGATATTTTTAGATGATTACATATTGTTCCATTGCATGGCTCCAGCATAATTTAATAGGTTTCATATTATTGGAGATTTTGATTATTCATTTTCAAAGTGTGACACTTAAAAATAAAACTTCTATACATACACACACACAATAATATACTCATATAACATATATTATTTTATTATTTTGATTGAGGTAACACTGACTGACAACACTGTATATGGTTTAGGGGCACAAGTTCACACCTCTTCTGATATATGTTACCACACCTTTCAACCAGAAAAACAATATTTTTGAAAGGGAAATTTCTGGATCAAAAATCATAAACTTAAAAAAAAATGGATGATTGTTCTTCATACATTTTAGACAATTTATATCAATGTACCATTGGGGCATTTTATTTATCTTTGTAACTACATTTTTTTAAATTATTAAGCAAATATTATTTGTATTTCCTTGCTGCTAAAAGACTTATCTTCTCATTCACTTTAAAGTAGTTGCCTGGTTTTGTGCATGTGCATATATGTGTATGGAGGAAATGAATAATCGTTTATGTCCTTTGCTAATATCTATATTAGACTGATTTATTTATTTCTTCATGAGCTGTAAGAAATCTTTATGTATTAAGGAAATTAGTCCTTTCTCAGTCATACTCTTTATAAATATTTATTTCTGGTCTTATTAGTCATTTGGTTTTTGACTTGATTAATATCGTTATAAACAAAACCACTTCAAAAGAAATACTTACTAATCCAACAGCTGCCAAAGAGTTGTCAGTTGAATCTTCACTTGTTAATCCCCTCACAGTTTGCTTCACCTTCAGTTCATTTGCTCTCTACAAGACAAGTCCTGCTGGAGAAGGGAATATTCAATGATTAATTTCTGTTGGGGTATAAACGCTTGTTAAATGCAAATTTCTCAAATGTAGAGGCATGACTGGCTTTATTAAACAATCTGTGAATCACACAGCATCCCATCTAGATACTGCAAGGGCTTACACAAAATAGAGAGTGTTTATAGACAGAAATAAAACGGGGCAAGTGATATAGTGAGAGAAAAGATAGTTTCAGGAAAGTTTACCTTTCCTTAGGGGAAAATAGGGTCTCTTATGCAGTTTATCTTGCTGGCGTTAATTAGGAAGCTGTAGATTGACTGCAGAAGGATTATAATTTTATGAGAAGATGAAACTGCAATGAGAATAGGTATTAAGTTGGGTTGGAGACAGCATGAATGACTCTATTTTGGACCTGCCTGTTTCTATTTTTGAACAGGCCCAATGCGAGACAGCTCTGATAGGTCATTTTAGCCACCATGTGTTCTTCATGTGATCAGGTGAGCTTGCCATTGGGTTTGATTGTAGTTTAACATTTCTGTCTACACTCTCTAATTCCCTTCCTCTTCCTCTAATAGATCTCGATCACAAGAACGCTCAATGAATATTCTGCACACTAAATTCTAATCAGAGTTTGTTTCTCATTGAGCCCAGCTTGTGACACACCCTTATACACTCATCCCAATTACAGAGAGTTGATAGCTCCTTTATATTTTTCCTTAAGTCTATATATGCCTGAAGGAGATCTGTATCTATATATTATACATACCTACAAGTTTTATATATGAATAATTCAACACATGAACATACACTTATCAAATGTATATATAAATAATTTAAAGGATGTTTGTACATTTTGAATTTGCTAGAAACAGTATCAATATGCATTTGTACATTTTTTTCTACTCAACATTTTTTCAGATTCTACTCAATAGAAAATGGTTTATTAATAGTTTATTCATTTTACCTACTATAAGATATTTTATATATAAATATACTAATTTTCCTGATAATGGTCTTTTAAGTCTTATTCTCCATTTTTCATATCATAAATATATTTCTTCATGTTTATGTCAATAAATTTCTCTGTAATATATAAAATCAGGAGTGAAAATTCACATTCATAAGAGATGGAAATCTTTTAACACTAGAAAATTCAAAATTTCTCAAAAATAAGATTTCAGAAAATTCCTAATTTTAATACATGTTGTCTAAATGATTCCTTGTTCATTCGTGATATAAACAATATCATCTTCCGTTTAGTTACATGTAACTTGCCCAGTGGATAGAGAATGAATTTGTGAGATTATTCTTATCATTGGGAGTACCTTTTCCCAGTTACTAATGTAGGAAATATTTAAGTCACATTTGGAAGCCTTTCATTAATTTATTATCAATATTCTACCATTCCTTGCTTATCACTGAGCTTTTATTTTCTCTATTAACTTCATAATTCTCATGCTGTGAAAAGTTTAAGATTCTGACCTATATTTTTAAAATCATCATCAGTGTTAGAAAATGTCTTCAGACTATGTTGACTGTCATAGATCTTAGAATTCAAGTCATTTTTTACATTTATTACTTCAATTACAATAAGAGAGCAACATACATTTCAACATACACTTGGTTTTCAATTTTAATTGTGAAAAGATGTGAAATGGGTTTGCATGTCCAGCTTATTCCTGAGACACTAAACTTTATCTAGTCTTCATACTTTATTATTTCAGTGAGTGCCCTTATTTAGAAGTCAAATGTGGCAGAGGAAATGTACTTGTGGTTTCTCTGCAGATTCTTTACTACAACATTTGTCCTGCTTCTGCCATGAACAACTGTTCCTGAGCTAAATCTCCCCTAATGTAGCAGCTCTTCCTCCCACTATTATTAATAACCTCGAGAAATCTAATATCTCTGTCTCATGGCTGTTCCAACTGAAATAGCTTTAGATTGTTCCTTAATGTAGGTTCAGATCATTTCTACAAAAAAACATACATTTCTGTACAACTGGATGTCACTAAGCTTCCTCTGAGAAGAATGTGAAATGGTAGAGTCATGAAGAGAGGTGTTAAATCCTCACTCTACTACTCAGTGCTTGTGTGCATTGAGGAACATTAATCAAACTTCTTAAATTTCCATTTTTTCTATCTATGAAATGATATATTTTAACCTGCCAGTATATTTATAAGGGTTAACTAGGAAAATCTGTGAAATTTGTAAAGGAGTAACTTGCTTACAGTACATACTTTATGTTAATTTTATTCTTGTTTAATTTCTCTTGCATTTATGAAATTATTATTCATGTACCTATGAAAAGATGGTAAAATCTTATTTTATTTAAAAATACTGAAAGTAAATAAAAAATAGCAAATCATATGGGTATTTCTCAAGACCCAAAAACTTTATTGTAAACTAAAATAAACTTATTACAATCGTTTATTTCTATTTCAAATAATTTCATTTATTTGTTTACTTAAATGCATCATATTAGACTTGATATCTGTGTTACTATACAAAGGATTGTCACATGTCTTTCACACTTTGATTCCTATTCCATATTGATTATGATATTTCCAATATGCTGTTTTTCCAATACATACCCATCCTTATATGTCAATACTTCTCACACTAACATAGTAAGATTTCTAGTTTCCAAGGTTTTGAAGATTCACCTGATAACTTTATTATACTTTTCAAGACATATTTTGAAAAAAAAATCACATTTAAAAAATCACTTAAATAGGAATTATATCAACTGTTGACAATTCAAAGTTGAAAAATGAATTTATGACTCTATGATTTATTTTCATTTTGAGTGAAATACTTAAAGCTAATTCTACTTTGTTTTCAGATTGTCCTCCTGCATAGGAAATGAAACAAAAGATTTAAACAGGCAACAATATATCCACGTTGTAAATAAATTCTCTTGAGACATTATTCAAGAAATATGCACAAACTTATAAGGCTTGTGCAAACAAAAATATTTAAAAGAAATCCAGTAATCCAGTTTGTGTTCTAAATGAAATTTGAAAATAAGGAGGGCATCTAAGAAAATATACCTTTGTAAATGCTTCACAAGGAAGAATGTTTATAAAATATTGATTTTGCTATGGCCTATATTACCATTGCAAAGCATATGTTCTTTAGAAGTAAGAGAACATAAACCCACTATATAGATGAAAATAGCAAAATTTGGAATTGCATGAGAGAAAAGCTCAACTTTTAAACTTTAACAGATCCATAATGAACCTGAAAATTGAGAATTAACACCTGTTCTGGATCATTATCACTAGTGAAATGCCAAGCAGAGATTTGTTTATATGTGGGACATGCTATTATTCTTCAAGGTCAGCTGCTAATCTCTATCATTTACATAAGTATTACTACTAGCACCCTCATATAATTTTGGGGGAAAATGGTAGAGTATGAGCTCTCTGCCAATGTTTTCCACTAGGATAAACTGAGATAGTTATTTATTCAGAGTCATTAACCAAAAAATTTCCACAGTTGTAACTATGGTAATATTACTTCAGAAAAAAATTGATAACAGATGGACAAATGCCGATTTTTCCTCCATGTTTAGAAGTATATTGGGTGCTGATTATGAGAAGAGTAACAGTGTCAAAAACAATTTTCTGAAGGGGTCAAAGCCAATAAATGAGTCTTATTGATCATTCTTTGGTGGATCAGAAATATACTGTCAAGTATGCTCTCAAATTCTAACACTCAGAATGAAATTTCATTACCAATAACACATGAATAACATTGTGTTCCTTACTATCTGTTTGAGACAGATGAAATGATTAAAAAACATAGGAGATGTTTCTCTCAAAAAATATTTTTCAGTTTACCAAATAATCCAAGAATAATGCATTGAAGTAAAATACAGAACTAAATAAGAAACTTAAGTCTCTCTCAGATTTCATCTGGACAATCAAAATGAAAGCTGCTTACCTGCTGTGAAAAACATTGAGGCCAAAGATCATTCCATGAGAAAATTGTTTCTAGAAACCCCTTCACTAGACTAAGCCCAGTAAGGTCATTTCCTCTGTATCCCCACACCCTGGTGCACACTTCACTGTGGAAATCTTCAGTCCTTTTGGAAGCATTGGTATTTTATCCCACTAAGCAGATTCTGAGTTCTAAGAAAACAGAGATAGGGTTTTGTTCCTGTCCTCTATGCTCTGGGGTTGAAGCATAGAAAACATTTAGTTTAAATATATTAATTGGATAAAAAACATATCCTGTAACATGTCCATGAGAGGGATTTTAAGACTCTCCATCAAAGCATTGTTCATATTTATATCTAAGTTCACTATTCAATTATACCTTCCTAAAACACATCTAATGAGCTTGCCATTGCAAAACTGATGGCATCTACCCAGGATGCATTTTTAAAACACTCTGTCAGTGAAAACTGTCTATTTTCTTCATGTCCCACTGATTTCCTCTAAACTTTAAGTCTAGATTGTAGCTCTCATCTTGCATATATTTTAGTTATGCTCCATTATCCGAAAATTAATGCACAGCAACCACATTAGGCTCCGTGAACCTACCTTTACTTTGCTGTGTTCCTCTGTGGGAATCTCATTACCCCTCTGTCTCTGTGAAGTCAGTAACAGCAGGAAGCTTCTGCTGCAGATCAAAGTTCACGCAAGCCTGTTGGTTGTCTATGTTTCTTCCCAACTTGAAGAGACATTGTTTTTATCCTTCATCTGTTTTCTGTCAACCAAGAATGCTGATATTAAATATTGAACCTTTTCTATGAATTTATATTTTCTCAAGTTGCCCTATATTAGGATGATATTAACAATAAATATCTTTTTTATGAAATGAAATAAAAAAGTTATATATCTGATGTATAAGAGCTCATTTTGTTGCAGAATATTAAGGCACACATAGATCTTAAATTTTATATCATTTATCTTCTAACTAAAGGTTGACTACTTTAATAACATTCCAATTAAGTTAATTTCCTACTACTTAGTTTCTGCCAGATTGCTGTGTAAAATCCTCCACCCTCCTGGGTTCTTCTTAGACTGGTCTAACAATAAAAAATAGTTATCAGACAGGTTAGCAAAGAAGAAATTGAGGGGGTAGGAGGATAGAGGCTACAGTGATTAATCATGTTCAGTCATATATTTGTGGTGAGGGATTTATGCCTGAACTAAAGAAATGAATAAAAGATCTGTGATCTAGACAATGGGAGTAGGGGACTAGGAAGTAGCACTTGTTTCCTCCTTCATAAGGAAAAGAAAATGTTTAGAGAGCTGTGATCCTTCCATCTTGATTAGGCAAAAGACAAAAGGATTAAGGGAAAGGCAAAGACTGCACTTAACTGATGGTCTTCATAGTCCTCATGTTCAGGTAACCTGCCTATCAGATTGAGAACTATCTCCAGATTCCAAAACATGGAGAAGTCTCTGAGAGTCACTATCCTTATTTTAAAAGACAGACCAATAAAAAACTTTATTTGTACTGAAATATTGTATAGTTCATGGACATAGAGACAAAATGCAATGTACATACTACACTGGAAAATTCAATGTAAAAGAGGAACATAATATGGGAACAATAAAATTATAACATTTTATGTCTTGATCCATATACTCCAGGTCTACTCAAATTATTATAACATTAATATTAATATACAGTTAATTGGAACTATATATTTTGCCAAAACACATGAAACAACTAGATCTCTTATAAACTTAATTTATGAAATCATCAAAAAATACAGCTTCCAAGAGCAAGGATGTTACTGAAGGGTCAGTATCAGGACCTAAATCATTGTCAGAATCCAAGGAACCAGGCAACCAAGTCACACCCTGGATAAAAGCTGACATTCCAGTTTCCTGATTTATATTATCTGTATTCCAGTAACAACACAGCAAGAGCAGAATGAGGAATGCCACGAGACCTCCAAACTCACACACTCAAAATGGCTTCTGCCATCTACTGCTTAAAGACAATGCATATTCTTAGTATGTGAGAACTTAAATATAAAAGAACTTTAATGGAATTAGTGTGCACAGAAAGAGAATGAAGAATAATAGTTTACAATAAAACACCAAAAGTTACTCATCCCCTCATAGGAAAAGGTCCAGACAAACAGGGTTGGTTCAAACCAGGGTTGCTGAAACCTATAAACTTGCCACAAGTCATGACATTTCTGGTAGGGAACCATAGAAAAGGCAAAGATGGGGTCAGGCAAGTCTGGGATAAAAGTAACATAATCAAACTAGAAATTAAGTTAAACAATGCCACAGTTAGCCTCCCCATGGCTCTGCCATTCATTATTCCTCCAAGTGTCTTTATGCATTTCAACCCCATGCATTTCCTTCCAGGTGCCCCAATTCCCTAGCAGAAGTTCAAAGCTAATAAGCAAGTACATCTTCCTTTACATGTCTGTTTCACATGTATCCTCCAACTCTTTACCTTCTCTCTGTTCAGCTCCAGCCTTCATTAAGAGGGGTAGAGAACATGGGACACCCCTTTTTATGGATATCACACTGGTACATTATCAGGTGTTCACCCTTACCATTGACACAAAAGTCAAAATCCATGTCACAGGTTTTGAGTAAAGAACCAGTATAATGTAAGCTCAACCATCAGGAAGCTGTAGGAAAAATTCTCAAATCAGTCTCCCCGCTGATGGGGTTTGGGCTGCATTTATGTGGTTGAAGAACAAACATAGAAAAATACAACTTGGTAGAATATTATTTGTTTCTTTATGCTAAATTGTGGTGGAATTCAAATTTGGATTCATAACTGCAACATTCTGAGAATGCCTTGCTTCTGAATGTTGACTATCATCTATCCAGTGGTCAGGCATCTAGTACCATCTTAGATAACTCTTTTGGGTCCTGGAAATAAGATGTCACCTGAAGGACAGTGAATATTCTTCTACACTTACATTCTTAAATAGAACTTGTGAATTTAGGAAAAATTATGTTTTTCCTCCTTTTTTAAGATGAGAAGGGGCATTTTTTGTCCCATTGTTGGAAGGTCACCCTGCAAAATTAACACATGTGAAATGACCATCATGATTGTCATCATTTCATGTCAGATATTATCTCTCTTTCAATCAATGATGTTAAAAGGCAAGGGTATTTTAACAATAAACATGGCTAATTATGATCAACCATTGTGTGTATAAGGACACATCAAGGACATTATTTTAGCTGGATAAGTCCTCCATTAAGTAATTACTATGGTACTGAATTTATAATGGCCTTTGATTCTTCTCGAAGAATCCTCTGTCCAAGATAATTTCAGAAGTCCTCCTAGAGTGCTTATGTCCACCCATGAAAAATGTTACAGTTCTTGTTTTCTGTTGCAGTTACTCAAACCAGGAGTCTGACTTCCATAACTCCTTATGGGTGCCAACTGCAATATGGATTTGCATTAGCAGTTCTTCGCTGCTGAGACTACATTACTCTTACTACCTGAGTCCTCTTCAAGTTGGAGTTGTCCCATCATTACTGATATTAACATTAGCCAAGCAGAGAGAGCATAGCTTTCCATACAATTATCATAAAAAGGGATAAACCCTTTAAATGAGACCATGGCACAGATATTTATTTATGCAGATATATATCTGCTTATTTATGCAGCCTACTGACATTCTTGTGAAATGCAATACAATGCGATGGACAATTTTTCCTCCTTATCTGCTGTCTTGGAGAGAAAGTTTAGAAATAGACAATATATATTCTTTTATATTTTTCATGACAGTGTGTCATTATATTCCACAAGTATTATTATATCACAAAATGGGGGTAATTCCATAAGCGAGATGGATTCACTACAGTTTTTATATTCTTTGTCTATCTTTCTCTGCTTTTTGCAATTATTATAAATATTCAATGTGATAGTGAATGATTTTTTAAAATATGTAAAGTTGCATAATTACAAATGTTTATTATAAGAAATTCCTATCAAGATTGTGTCTTCTGGGCCTCCCTGGTGGCACAGTGGGTTAAGCAACGCACTATGAAGCAAACCTCAGCCACTGCAGCATGAGTTCGATCCCTGCTGCCGGCCAGGGAGGGGACCCACATGG
>JAGFMF010012105.1:5449359-5522061 GCA_019455555.1 Galemys pyrenaicus
ACTGAGGTGATGGTGCACTGGTGAGATTGTGATGGGGAATACATGGGGATTACAATTAATGGCAAGTATATGTAAATTTTAAAATATTTTAATAAAAAATATCTAGTTATATTTCTCTAAATAGTCTAGTATTTTTCTATTTTTTTAAAGATTTATTTATTTATGCATTTAGAGCTGGGGTTTAGGCCAGAGGTGTAGGAGGTGAGAGGATTCACCAGAGACACAGTAGGGAGCAGAATAGGCAGATTGACAGAAATACACCACCGAGGGGAGCAGCGGAGGAGGCAGGAGAGGTTCGCCACAGCTCGTTGGTCCCCTCCCTGGCTGGGGACCTAACTCTCACTGCTGTGCAGTGGATGCTTCACAGTGCCACGCTCAACCTGTTGTGCCACCAGGCAGGCCCTATTTCTGTATTTCTAAGAACAGAATATAATAGTTCTTATGAATAACAGCAATAATTTGCATTAAGTAGTGTCAATATAACTGAAATACTTTTACTTGTGTCATAAAATATTTTAGCTTAAATATATTTTGGTATGATCTATTTGGGTTTCTGTATTTTTGTCTTGTCTCATGTTTTAATTTTCAATATCACTCTACCATTTAAAAGTGTTTTTCATTTATTGAAGGTGTTCTTGCATGACATTGAGAACACTGTCTTGTAGGTCTAGTGTAGATAATGTTGAACAAATGTGTGACTACACACACTTAAACTATTCCATTCTATAGATTTATTAAAAAATAATCATGCTTTAGATTTTTGGCTGTATTTTCTCAATTGCTCCCACTTTAAAATAAAAAAAACTAGTTTTCAACTATAAAACCACTATATGCTTTTCAAAGTAGGACAGTGTAAGTATTGTGAACTCTATGTCCGTAAACTGTCACTTTCTCTTATGCTTTTGAGCCAATTCATCTTTTGTGTTCTTTTTTTTAATTCTAAGTAAGTGTTAGAATAATCACCAATGCATCTTAGATGCAGAACGAGAGGAGATTAATTAAAATATATTCAAATGTATATGAAAGAACAAAAAAGGAATTAGAGGTACCCCGAAGTACTAAATTTTGTCATTGATATTTATAGTTGTTTTTATGATATTTTTCCTATACCACCCTTAGTATTACAGCCTTTGGTCACACCCTGCATTCATCATTCATTTACTTATTTATATTAGGATGGGAAAAGATTTATTTGATAGATCATTATTATATCCCTGTTTTGAGGTGGTGATTTGGTTTGTTGTAACAGGGAGGACACACTTGGAGTAACAACTTCAATTCAAGTTACCCTTTTTTTAAACTTGTAAAAATCAAATGTCATCTTTTTTATTTGATATTGGGGCTCTGCACCCACCAAGGACATTTTAAAGAGAATGTAGCTACCATATTTTTTATTTCATGTTTTAAGTCAATAAATAGAGATCTATGTCTTGTTTTTTGAAATTTAGGCCCTTTCTAACAATATCATTCCTGTCTTAGGTTTTGGGTTTTTCTATTCCTCAAGGAAACCTCATCTAATGTAGTTTATTCCTCTATTTCGTTCAAAATTCTCCTTGTTATTTTAATCAAAGAGAACTTTCTAATCACCCTTCAAAAACTGTATTTTTATTGATTTATCCCTTTCTTGTTCTTTATTTCATAAAAATTAGCACTACTTGAGCCTCTCTGGTGTCCTCAGGGTTAAGACTTAGCACCACCACTGCTGCAGCCTGAGTTTGATTCCAGCCAAGGAGCTAACGCAAATGGAGCAACAGACCTCCCCCGTTTTGCCTGTTGCTCCCCTTAGCAGTGTATGTCAGTAAATCTGCCTGCTCCACTCCCCACTCTATGTCTGATGAATCTTCTCACACTCAGCACATCTGGCCTATACCCCAGTTCTGCTACACAAAAATAAATTTTTAAAAAACTCAGTACTACCTAAAAACCATCACATATTTGTTTTCCACTCTGTCTCTTCTACTAGAATATATGTTAAGTAAATATAGAAATTTTCTCACATTTACAACTGAATTCAAATTGCCAACTGCATGGTCTACCAGAAAAGTTTGCAAAATGTGGTCCTCACAACCAACAGCATTAAACTGATAAGTTACTAAGAATATACATTAGTGAGGACCTCCCTGGTGGCGCAGTGGGTTAAGCAACACACTATGAAGCAAACCACAGCCACTGCAGCACGAGTTCGATCCCTGCTGCCAGGCAGGGAGGGGACCCACATGGCGCAGCAGACCTCTCCTGCCTTTCTGCTGCTCCCCTCAGCAGTGTGTTTCAGTCAGTCTGCCTGTTCTGCTCTCCACTCTGTCTCTGGTGAATCCTCTCACCACCCTGGACTCTGACCTGTACCCCAGCTCTAAATGCATAAATAAATAAATCTTAAAAAAAAAAAGAATATACATTAGTGGGCCTATGGAGTTAGAGATGCTAGTGGTGGACTCAGCAATCTGTGCTTTAATAAACCTTCTAGGTGATCATAATACACTCTCAAGATTTAAAGAAGTGGTTTGAAAACAAATGTTACAACAATTTCCGATGTTCAAAAATGATTTAATTTTTAATGGCAATTTTGCAAGTCAGGAATTTTACAGAATTTTCCCATTTTCTTAAATAATCTCTTTAAACGATAACCACTAACTGGGAAAATTATATCACATTAATTTGTAAGTTCTATTGAATTGTTCAACATATAAAACAGACAGTGATAATCTCTGTACTTGCATCAACTCTTCTATTGTTAGTAAGACCACAGTCCCCTCTGACTATCCTGAGATTATCTCCTTATTCAGGTTACATATATACAAGAATGGTCACTGCTGGGGCCTTCTGATGGTGCAGTGGGTTAAGCAATGCACTATGAAGCAGACCACAGTCACTGCAGCATGAGTTTGATCCCTGCCACTGGTCAAGGAAGTGATCCACATGGCATGGCTGACCTCTTCTGTTTCACCCGCTGCTGCCCTTGGCAGTGTATTTCTGTTGATCTGTCTGTTCTGTTCCCGGCTCTGTCTCTGGTGAATCCTCTCACACACACCCCCACACACACACACACCTCTGACCTATACCCCACTTGTATGCATAAATAATTAAAAAAAGAAAAAAAGAATGGCCACCGTTACATAAAGGGAAAATTCAGAATATTGTCAATGCACACTGGCACTGTTAGAGGAACATCATTCTTTAGAAGTGTTCACCCTCTTCTTTATTTAGTGATGTCTGAATCTGTAGAACTGATTGAAGGGCTAGTGAGAATTTGGATTATAACTCTATCATGACAATTCAGTTTATTCCTCTTTAAGTCTGGATATTTGACTTATCACTACAGCTCATTAACTTGACTTTAACAAACTTATGCTTAACATTGGTTAACTTATACTCATGTATAAGTTTTGTTCCTAGGTGTCTCCTGATTACTAACCTCAACAGAACTTTTTTTGCTATAATATTTGATTTTCAAATAAAAAAATAGTTCATTGACTTGAGTTACCTTAAGTTAGTTTTCAATTGATATGATATTTATTTAATCACAGAGTCAGCCAGAAACCTGACATGAAAATAAATTCAGAAAATAACTGGAATAAAGGCTATATAAAGTTTTATATTCCTCTGTTTACATTTAGAATAGCTGAGGAAAGAATATCGGATTGGTTTAACTTAGTACACTTTTTTGAGAAAAGCTGTGCGGGACACATTGAATTATAGAACTACCAAGAATGCAAGAGTGGGAAAGAGGCAATTTCCCAAAAGAAATCCCCAAAGAAGTTAGGAAAATTAGAGGAAATTGATGCTTGGTAGCAAAAACAGAAAATATCCACTAACCTTGTTTAACAGTGTAGACCACTGGGACTAAGCCAAGTGTTTTAGCATATATATATATACATATATATATATATATATATATATATCATAGACGAAATGAGACTAGAAAAACTTCTTTTTCATGGCACCACTGGACAGAAAATATCCATATTATTGAAAAGAAAGAAAAGCAATACAATCTTGTACACAGTTAGGTTTTCCTTTTTTTTTTTATTCAAAATTCTTGAAAATAGATGAATCTTTACCAGTACTTTGGGAAAGAAGAACATATTATTATGCTCATTTTTCAAATGAAAAACACAAGCCAGAAAGAGATTCAGTAACTTTCCAAAAGCTAAAGAAGTGTCACATCCAGGTTAGGATTTGTGAATTTGAGCAACGGTCCTTGTTGCAATAGCTCTCAGTAAGAGAAGTGGGACGTAGGGGATGGACGGTGGAGAAGAGCACAGCAAGTTACAAAGCCTTTTATGTGTGCAAATCATTGCCAACTTGCCATCAACTTTTGATTTTGCTACCTGAATACAACGGCAGTAGCTGCAGCAAAAAGAATTGTGGTATTACACTTTGGCCCAATTTCCACTGGCAACTTTATTGAAAAGCCCTGAGGTCATTTCCACTGTGTCACAGAGCTTCAGTGCCCAATTCTGTGCAGACTTCCCAGGAACTAATTTCCTTTTTGAGGAAGATTTGAGTTTTTGCTCCTGGCTGCTAGTGTTAATTTTTAGTATATTCCAGCTATTCTCTACCTCTCTGGGATATATCAGCAGACCACTCTGTTTTATAACTCAGAGACTAGTAGAAATTGCTTTCCTCATCTTGGTAAATGATTGCTATATAATCTGTGCCAAATTGTACATTAATAGTTTAATTCATGAGAATCAAACATAAATGTTGCTGATTGCTATGGTGGCATCACTTTCTGCTCAGTAATAAAGAGTTACATAACATAGGTAAGCAAAAGGTAAAATTCTCAACTGAGAATAAAAATAAAAAACAGTAATATTCTTGCTGACTTTCATTCAGTTGTAATTGGTATGTTATTATCTTTCTGTCTCTTCTCCATGGTTTTCAAGTTTTTGATTGACTAAGCAAAAATGAAGTAATCTGTCAATCCCTTTCATAGATAGATATTAAAATTCAACATAAAGCATATTGTTACCAAGGATATTATTTAACAATTTAATTATGAATTGTTATAATCTTCCAGATGCAATGAAAGGAATTTCACAATAATAATAATACTGAATATAATAAAATAGTATTCAGATTCATTTTTCATTCCATCCTTATCTTTAAAAAGGAGAAAATTCATTGAAACAGATTTCACTTTGATGTATAAGAAATATGTAAGTGTTTCTGGTCTTAACTAGTTGATCAGTATTTCTTCAGACTGATTTTCACAATCTTTTTATTTTCCCCTCCATATTTTTTAAAGGATTTACTTAGTCTGTGTTAAGGAATGTACTAAGTTATTATCTGCAGAGCACACACTCCAGTAATTTTCCTTCTGTTTGTATCTCATTTTCATGATTGACCAGCTTTGTGAAATAAGACAAGCTACTCAAGCTTCAGTTCCCTGTGCTTTAAACTGGATATAACATTAATAACAATTTCACAAGATGGGAGATCACCTGAGGCAATTAAATTTAATTTCCAGCACATAGTAGGTGCTCATTTCAAGTTAACAGCTCTTAATTTTACAAGTAGTACTGTATTTTTCATTAAAAAATGAGGACTTTTAGAGTTAAGTGATTTTCTTAAACTTCCTCATATGATCAAACTGTGCAAAACTCATAATCTTACTAGGTTACAATAGCTTAATTTTTTGTTGCAATTTGTGGTGCTTTGATCTCACTTGCTTGACCTGTTAGGAATGCAAGCTGACAGGTACTCTGGGGATCCCCACCCTTGCATGCTCTAAAGGGTTCCACCCATTTATTTAGTGTAGAAGAACTCTAATAGCATAGTGGGCATAGAGAGAGAAAAGAAAAAGGATATAGTTTTCCAGTGAGACTTTAAAAGTTACCCGTCCCCTCATGGGTAAACACCCAAACAAACAGGCCTCTAAATATCTGAACATTTGCCACAAGTCTAAGGCACTTTCTGGTGGAGAACCATAGGAAAACAGCAGAAGAAAAGTCTAGAAGGAAAGAAGCAAAGTGAAAACACAAATCAAGATAAACATTAATTAAAACATTAATCAAGGTAAGCCTTACCACTCTTCTCTTGCTCACTTCTCTTTACCCATATCTCAGTTCTGTGTATCTCCTTCCATGCCCCTCAAGTCCCTGGTGCAATTCCAAAACCAAGTTGAAGCGGATCTTCTTCACAGGTCTCCCTGCTTTCAGGTCTCCTAAAAGTCTCCTCCTCTAAGTCTCCTGAGTGCTCAGCTCCACCCTTCATTAGGTGGCTTAGGAAACCTGGAATTTCTCCTTTTTATAGAGATTACCGTGATACAGAACCTGAATACAGATTTTAGTTTCCTTACCCTAATTCTGATTATCTTGATTTGATAATTTTGTTTAAACTTCCTTTTCCAGAGCAAAGTCTCTCTACAACATGGACTCATTTTCTACATATGATGTTCCACATATGATGACCTGGCCTTTCTTGATAATTGCCTTCCTCTGCCAGAACTGCTCTGAGTTCTATGGCAACAAGGCAGCCACTATTGACAGCATTTCAGTTCTCTCGGTTAAAGGAAGGTAAAAAAAAATAACTATAGGTTTATCTATTCTGGATGTTTTCAAACTTTAGCCTGTTGCAGAATCTGTTGGAGAACTTAATGTAAGACAAAATTCTACTATCTACCACCAGAAGATAGAATAAATCTTGGGTGGGTTCTAAGATCCTATATTTTTATCCTCTAAATTCTTGCATTTTTAAGTTCAAAGATGATACTAGTACAGATGGTCTGGAGATCATGCTTTCAGAACCACTGGTCTGGGCTTTTCCTCGCTGAGCCCACTTGGATATAAATGACACACTTGTCAGAAATATTGGTTTTCTTTCCAAATTAAGAAATAGATGAATTATTCATTAGAATGTCTAAAGTTTTTAGTGAATGCCAATTATGATCAGCATTTGGAAGTATCAAGTACTTATTAATATTTACACTCCATAGCCAGTTACAACACAATTAATTTGAATGTTACTAACATGGTTAGGGTGCAATTATTTAAACTTGAAGATGAAGACTCTCTTGTATTAAAGAGCTTCTTTCTATTGAGAAGTTCATGATAGCCCACTCAAAGAATTTGCTTAATCTGGTGTGAAAATAAGAAATTAGTTTTGTTTACAATATTTGTAAGATAAAAGTAAAAATTGTATTACATCATTAGTTTAAAAATATTCAAACAGAATCTGACATGGTTACATTTTGAAGCTTTATAATAAATCCCAGAATCTTTCCAGTGATCCTAGAATGTTTGTATTAGTTTAAATCACACCTCCTTTCATAAAGTTTCTGCTGGGAATAGGCATATGAAAAATTTGTTTGCGTATAAGGTCAACTTAATTTTCAAGAATACTTGGTAAATTATATGCTTTGGCAGTCAAATTTTTATTTTTATCAGGATTTATTATATGTACATAATTTGAATATCATCTGTTTTCAAAGCAGCAGAATATAATAGAGTGCGTCATCAGTAATACAATGAATACAATTTAAACTTCTTTTTATACTTTTTATTTTTATATCCTGTGTTTTATTTTGAATAGTCATGACAAGTTTCCTGGCAGAAAAGCATAACAACTACAGATCCATAAATATGAAGATATTAGATAAACTAGCTTAAAATATCCATTATAGGAATATATTTTCTAAATATTTTTGTAGCTCATTTCAGTGTTTAGCTAATGTTAGGCCTATGGAATTTAAAGATTCAAAAATTAGCAAGCTAGTTGCCATTAATATCATATAAATATGTGTGATCCCAAATACTGTATATAATGGGTGCTACAGTTGAGTTTATTTTCCACTACAGTTTAGTTTTTTTTTTTCTGGATAATTCTGTAAAAGGCATGCAACCTCCCTTCCCCATTAATTTTTTTTACCTTCCTTTTCCTAACTTTCTATTTTTAATTCTTAAGCATAAAATTAATTATTCAGTAATTTGTGTACAATACTGCATTGTAAAATTAGGAAAATGATAATGGGATTTAGATTTTAATTAAAGCTGAGCCAAATGCTATACTGCTTATTAATTTAATTTTTATGAACTGATCATAGGATATAGCAGTTAATTATTGCAGCTCATATTATAAAAATATCAAACTAATTTTTCTATATATCATAATAATGATTTGTATTCATTCATTCAATTCTTTGCTCACTCAATAAAAAATGTTAATTGTGTTCTATGAGATCAACATACAATGTAATGTATTCTCTTAAAATTAAAATGAGCTATTATAATCTAGGGAGTGCCTCACATTTACTAATAAGACTAATAACTCATTATATCATATTTCTATCTCAAAAGGTCTGCTTTTCATCAGACTTTAAAGTCTGTTTTATGAATTCATTTATTCTTTCATTCATCTATGCAATAAACTTCTGCTGAACACCAACTCTAAGCAAGATACTGTTTTGAGTGAGATAAGAATGTACTGTTAAGAAATGACATGTACCTAGTTATCCTAACACACATTAAGTTGTGAAGTGGTACAGAAAAATTTAGATCATGAGGGCCTCCCTGGTGGTGCAGGGAATAATTCTCAGTACTATGAATCCTTCCACAGCCACTGCAGAATGAGTTCAATCCCTGACCAGGGAGCTAACATGGTGTAGCAGACCTCTCCTGTCTCACCCACTGCTTCCCACAGCAGTGTATTTCACTCAGTCTACCTGTTCTGCTCCCCACTCTGTCTCTGATGAATCCTCTCAAACCCTCTGTACCTCTGGCCAACACCTCAGCTCTTATATGCATAAATAAATAAAATTAATCTATTTTAAAAAAAGAAAAATCTAGATCAGAAGCTACTTGAATTAACAGGAAAAGACTTTCTGCTGGAGTGATTTACTATTTAGATACTGCCTAAATTCTGTTGTTTTTATGCAGAAACCCCATGTTACTATTGATCGTTAAGACACTATTCTATTTAAAAGTACTCACTTAATCCAGAAACAAGTAATGCTTTAAAGAAATTACCTACAATTCCCAGTACTTTCAGTATTGAAGCAGGATTGCCTCCAAAGACAAGGAAAGAAAATCATAGAGATAAAAACTTAGAGGTTTCCAATTTTCATTCAGGTGATAGTTTCCCTAGTACCTGCTGCTCTTTCTTTAAGAGCATTTTTAACGTAGAAGAAATACGGAGTTGCTCAGGGAAATTAAGATCAAGTAGAACTCATCTTGGAACGCTGAGCACTGGAAAACTGCTTTTAAAAATCTCTATAGTCATGTAAGATGCAGCTTATAGCAACCTGTATCACACATTTATTAGCTCTGGTTAGAACTGATTACTCATATTTGAGCTTTCAGGTATTTCTAAGGTGAATTTATAATAATAATTGGCTTGGTTCTAGCTGTATAATTTCTGTTTCATTTCAAAGGCAGATCTGATCAATGTTTTAGCATTGTATCATTTATTCCTGAATATTCATCAGCAGTATTTTTTTAGCACTATCCATTTTTATAAATATAAAACTAAATGAAAGTGAGCTCAGTAAGTTTACCTTTGCACTGATATTTCAAATTTCCTTTATTTTGGACAATATAAGCATTATTAAGGTATCATTAAAACTAATGAGACTCTCTTTCCTATACAATGTCCCCCTAGAGATTACTCTCAAACTACTCCACATGAATATCAAATGTGAAGGTTTAATTTTACATCATGGTAAAGACGCTCTACCAGAATAATTTAAACACTATATGTCACAGTGTAGAGTTATTTCTAATGACCATTTTATTTTATTTTAAAGATTTATCCATGCACACAAGAACTGGGCCACAGATGAGGGGTGTGGTCATGGGTGATTCACCAGAGACAGAGTAGGAAACAGAACAGGCAGACTGACCAAAACACACAGTGAGTGGAGCGGCGGGCAAGACAGAAGAGGTCTGCTGTGCCACATGGGCCATCCCCCCAACCCCTAAACACCCTCTCCTGCCCTCCCTTCCCCCCCACCCTTACCAGGGATTGAACTCTTGCTGCAGTGACTGTGGATAGCTTCACAGTGCTGAGACTTAAACCCTTGTGCTACCAAGAAGGTAACCTCTAATGATTATTTTATTGAATCTTCACACCTTTTAATGTAAATTCTACATAGTAGCCATATTTTTAAAAAAGCATATTCCCTTTTTATATGTAACACAAACAATGACCTAGTTCAATCTCATTTCTTAAGGAATCAAAATATTTATGCTTTTGATGTACTTTGCTCATTTGATAATTCAATGGAGACAAGACTTACAGTTAACTTAAATTTCCTTCCTATAAACAATTTACTGGGAGTTCCAATGCTCAGATATAACATTAGTGAGATAATTTATCTAATATTTTAATGTATCAATTTATCAATGGCTAAAGACAAAGATCGCTATTTTTATATTGTTTTAATATGAAGTAAATGACAATTTCTTAAGTCCTCTGAATAATGTTTTACTATAATTGTTTAGACTCATTTCATTTACTTATAAAAGTATTCCTTTACAAAACTTTAAACAATCACTTTGTGATATCAGATTTAAAATAAATACATGAGTATATTAAGATAAAAATGGGCCTCCCTTGTGGCACAGTGGGCTGAGCGCCGCACTGTGAAGCATCCACAGCACAGCAGCATGAGTTTGATCCCCGGCCAGGGAGAGGACCCACATGGTGCAGCAGATCTCTCCTGATTCGCTCATTGCTCCCGTCAGCAGTGTATTTATTTCAATCAATCTGCCTGTTCTGCTTCCGGCTCTGTCTCTGGTGAATCCTCTCACCTCCTGTGACTCTGGCCTGTGCATGAATAAATAAATCTTTAAAAAAAAATCCTCATAATATTTAAAAATAAATAAATAAATAAAAATGATAATATGAAATAAAATACATAAACTTAGGTCTTTGGTAAAGTTAATTTTGTTTAAAGAATTTTAAAACTGTAGAATATTAAGATCTGATTAGATGCAATGTTAAACAAAAGAAAAAAATAAACTTATTTGCAAAAATCAAGTGAAAAACATTATTAGGAGAAATGCTGAGATTTTATTTAGGAAGCAAAAATAAATAGTTAAAAATACATGACTTCCTATCTCATTATTGAGATAACATTGATACTGTGTATGATTTAGGTGAATAGGTTCACACTTCCTCAGATGTATATCATCACACCCACCACCAAAACCTCCATAATTCTCTGCAATAGACCCTTGAGCCCACCCCTCCCTTTGTTTCCTAATTCTCACCTCCCCTCTCATAGCCTCAATTCTGCAGCAATATTTCTACAGTTGGTTTTTATTTATTTTTCTGCTTCTTTGTTTTGTTTCTAAATTCTTCATATAATGAAATCAACTTTATACAAGTATGTGTCTTATTATACATATTACAAAGCTTGGCCTTTTTAAAAAATCAACTATGTTTTTGGAGGTATTTCAAATTTAATACCTGCAAATATACTTCACATCTTGCCATTTTTCTCTTCATAGACTTTTAGGTTAATTCTAAGTAAAACAATCACAATTCTATAGTGAAGACACTTGTGTATGTCAATTGCACTAGTCAATCCTGTTACTTTAGGGTAGATATTTTCATAGGTAGTGCAAAAGTGATTGTTAAGCTGGCTCTAATAAATTCTCCGCAAAATTCTCAGAAAGTTTTATTATCAACAACATTTCGCCAATATAATGTGTAAACTGTTAGAACTTCAGGATGTAATTGAGAAATAATTTAAACTGTAGAACATACTTCGAATCAAATAGTCTCCATTTTGCTTCAAATTGTCATGTTCACAACACTAGGTTGGAATGTATGTGAAATAATGCCCTGACTCAATCCCTTCTCTGTGACTATGAAAAATTAAAGTCACTGTCTTCTGTTCATTGATAACTATGAAATTACAGGAACAACCTGTTCTCTCATCAAGGTGTAGGAAAGAAACAGGAAGGTCATCTGCTAAAGGTTTCAGTAGACATCTAGTTTCAGCTTTCAGTCTGAAAACTCTTTGTCAACAGATTGAAAGTTTCAACATAATTTTTTATTAGATTTATTTAATTGTATTTGACATCATTTGTAGTCCCCAGGGGGTTCCCACCACCATTTCACCCGTGCACCATCATGTTTATCTTTGACCTTTGATCTTGTTGAGTTTAGGTTTGTTTGTTTTTGGTTGTGTTGCCCATTTCCTTAAGCTTTCTCATTTTTTTTTGTTTGTTTTCTTCTTTTTTATTTTTTGTTGTAGTTGTTCTTTCACATTCCTCCTAAAAGTGAAGCCATCCTAAATTTTTCTCTTGACTTCTGGCAAGATGCACCCCCGAAGCAATAACAATGAGGGAGAAGATAAACAGATGGGATTATATAAAGTTAAAAAGCTTCTGTACAGCAAAAGAAACATTAACCAAAATGAAAAGACTCCCCACTGATTGGGAAAAAAAAATCTTTGCACCCTATACAACTGACAAGGGACTGATCTCAAAGATATACATAGAACTCATAAGACTTAAGAAAATCAAAGCAAATGACCTAATCAAAAAATGGGCAGAAGAACTTAAAAGACACTTCACCAAGAGAACATACAAATGGCCAACAGGCATATGAAAAAAGTTTCAACATAAATTACCTGAGCCTCATACCACTCTCCTGCTTGATCCTTTAAAACACACTGATGTCCTGATCCTGATGGAACATACCATGATACCAACTCTTGTTTGTGAATCATGATTCTTGAATCATGATTTCTATTCTAAATAGGTGCTTTCTTGATTATACTACAGTCTGATTATTTCTGAGTCTATAGACCCAATCCTCCAAATGAAGGCAGCCAAAGTATTTCATACATATAATTTATATATTATAATATATTAATTATATTTATTACCCTATTTTCACACTTGCATATTCCTAAGCATGAGCAAATAATATCATGTAATTAAAATTCCAAACAATCATTAAAATATTAAAATAACTTTCACAGAATTTAGGGAATAGACTTTATATGAAGTTACAAGTTTTTTGACTTTGTATCCCACAACCTTATTAAACTTAATTCCCAGTTAATTCTATCAGCCTTTTGGATATGTTAGTATATTATACCTAAAAAATTATTTTCTCTTCCATCCCTTTTCATATTAATCCACTATCTATAATATAAATTATGATTAAAATTGTATAATTAAATATTAAAAAGAGGTAGTAACAGCAGTATCCTTGCCTTCTTCACAATATTAAAGAAAAAAAAAAGTTAAGATTTTCACATCAACATGAGTATAGTTGTACTTGTTTATTTAAATGCCTTAAATAAAAGGGTTAAAGAAATCTTTTTCTCTGATTGACAGTATCTCACGTCATTTTCATCAAATACTTTATATGCATAAATTAAGATGATCATAACACTTTCAGCCTGTTTATATGATATATATTGAGGTATCCTGTTTGTATATATTGCAGAAAAACTCATTCCTAAGAATTTCATTGAAGATAATTTTTAATGACTATAAAACAAAAATTACTCTAAGCCACAAACCAAAAACTTCTAAACAAAAACTCTCTAATATATATGGACAAATAAAATACAAATAATTTGTATTTACATAAGTTGCAATGCAATTATGAATTCAAAGAGTGTTTAAACATGAGAGATTTAATTTATTTTAGATAAAACAAGATGTATGTTTCATAGTAATAATATTTGAATGTCTTTTCCATTGTTTTGTATTGTAAAAATTGCTTCTGAGTATTATATATCCATATATAAGTGAATATATAAGCTATTAAAATAACTGACAATATGTTATACATCATTATCTAATTATGCTTATAATATATAAGTATATATTACTATTTTATACTATAAGTATAAATATTAATTTATGAAAAATATTTATAAAATAACAAATTTATATATGTACATATATATATATATATATAAAGTTATTTATATATTTAAAAGTTAGGGGATTTATATCCTGGAAAATCATTTAAATGTGTAATACAGAACCCTCCCTGGTGGCCTAGGAGTGAAGTTTCAGTGCCATCACTGCTACAACTTGAATTGGATCCCTGGCCAGAGAGTTAATCTACGTATGGCACAAAAGACCTCTCCTCTCTTGCCTACTGCTCCCTTTAGCAGTGTATTTCAGTAACTCTACGTGTTCTGCTCCCCACTCTATTTCTGATGAATCCTCTCTCTCCTGGCAAATCTGGCCTATATCGCAGTTCTTCTACACAAAAATAATAAATGAAATATAATAAATAAATAGATAAATATGCAATGAATTCTTACTTCTGTACTTTGTTGCATCTTATCTAATATTTATTTATGACTAAATATATATTTTACATAAAATTGCATATAGAACATGAATTTTCATCTTTTTGTTAACAGATTTTACATATTTTTTGAAAAACATTAGACATTTGAATCATGTAGTTTCTTTTGTTCTAATGTCATGTTCATACAACATGTTATTGCATAAAATGAAGTTTCCCTTTGTAGTATACTTATAATATAGTATAGTATAGTATACTTATACTCCATGTTGTAAATTGAATTGGCATCCTGATATTATTCATTAGCCTCAGAAGCTCAGTTAATATGAATTGTCCTTAAGGTATGCAGAGGTAGCCTGGGTGCCAGATGATGAAGTAAATGCAACAAGATAATGTCTGACTGTGGATGTTTATGCAGGAGGCTAGTGAGCTTATTCTAGGCTATTATTCTTTTTAGTCTCAGTAATTATAAAGCTTTCTCTACTCAGGTAAAAATATCTAATTTTTCTTGTCGTTTCCATTCCATGTTTAACGTTTTTCTTATTTAAAAAATCAGTATATTTGACCTTGATCTAGAAAAAATACAAAACCATTTAATTTATTCTTTCATTAGTTTATCTCTCTAATAATAATTAGGGATGTACTCCTTTAGTGAGATCATCACTATTTTAATAATGTAATGTTATATTAAATATTAAATAGTCATTTCAAGGACAAAATCCACAGTGTTTCATGAAACAAATATCCATTAGGCACATAGTTTCTTAAAATTTGTTTAATCAATTTTATTTATACAATTTTACTTATTAAACTCTCAGTCATTTTTCCATTATTTTCAATGAAAGAAATGTACCCTGGGAATATGGTTTATAATAATTAATATATTCATTATTTTAGTGAGGAATACACTGTCTTACTGTATAGTTAGAAATTTCTGAAAATAAATTTGTCTCATTGAAATAAAAAGTATACCTTTGAAAACTGAATATTTAAGGTGCATTTTTTAGTATAATATGTATATTTCCAACAGTCCTATTACAATAAAGGGGTATGATAGAAAAATAAATTTTCATATATAGCATGTATTTAACAGAAATGGAAAATTTCACTGTGTTTCAACAATAATTTCTTCTTATATAGGAGTGAATCAGTTATGCTGAATGTTTCAACTCTTACATTCTTTTTTGGAAAATATATTCAAAGACTAGCATTATGCCATTGTTCTATATGAGATGGGAACACATTCTAATTTTTGATTTTGAATTGCATAGTGGTAAGCATTCTTTGGAAGAATAGCTAAGATCTAAAGCCCTTGATAATTTTAGGTTCCTTTCTCTGTTTAGTTTTGGGTCTATCGGGTTGTATTCTCTAGCAAGTTTTTTAAAGGTTTTGGATGTTTCATGCATGTCATCTATGAGGAAACTTTCAAAGGAGTTAGCAATTTTATAAATTGGAAACAATTTTTCTTTTGGTAGAACTATTTTATTTAGGAAATATTAATCAGTTAATCTAAGAAAGAATAGGCATTACCATTTCCCCTTTGCAAATTCTCCTCTTTATAGATTTGATTTGTATGTGGCTATTTTGGTTTACAATAAAATAAATTTCCTAACTTGAAATTATATCAGTTTTTTTTTTCCTTCCTCCCATCTTCTTCCCTTGTTTTCCTTCTTTCTGGATAGTGCATTTTAATAGAATTTTGATGGGTAATAAGTTCCAAACTAATTGCCTTGTTTCCATGCTGACTTAAAAAAGAAATTGAGCTATAGAGAAATTTTCAGCATGAATAAATCGAGTTGGTATAAAGTTACCCTCAAATTGAGGATTGAGGCTGTGCTGGTGCATTCAAGGAGTAAATACATATCCTGACATTACTATTGGTCAAGTAGGACAAAAATCAACATGACAATAGAGTTCATATAAAATAGAGTTCATGTCAAAAAAGTATATTATATTGCTAACATTCATGTAAAACCCTTATTCAGAGCAGAAGACATCTATTGGAGAGAGACTTTCTTAATTCCCAGTAAAGAATGAAGCAAATGTTGCACATAGGTGGGCATAAATGGAACTTGTAGAAGACAGAAGATTGAACTAGAGAACATTGTGCTGTCCAGAGATAATAACTCTAGAAATTTTAAATGTCATTGGTATGATAATTCTTACCACTAGAGCATTAAAACAATAATAATATCTGGCTGTTTGACCATAAAACTGGTCAAAACATTTAAAACAATGTAAAGTTTTGGCATCAGATAGACATAGTCATAAAACTTTATAGGTCTGGGTACATGATAAAAGAAAACATTTCCAATAAATTATACTAAAGTCCAACTTTTCTTTCAGAAACATCGCATCTGTTCCTTTCAGATGCCAATTACAACACTTCAATTAATTCTTCCATCAGCTTTAACTTGAGTGAAAAATACTGATTTCCACATGTGAAATTTAAAGTTAAATTCATTCTCCACACTGACTCCAGAATATTCCTTGAAAAATAATTTTTGTTCAGTTTACAAAAAATCTTGAAAGTAGACCATTAGTAACTCAGCGTAAATTTATTAACATTACAATGCAATGCCACTTCAATTAAAAATTAATTCAGGATCAATTTGGACTCAAAAATTCTACAATCAGACATCTACATGCTATTTAATTGTCAATTTATTCTCCTCACACATATAGCATCTCCAGTTTACTTTAAGTGAGTTCCCACCAATATAAATATATTTAAAGTCTTATCTCCAGTCTTGCTTTCATTCTGCTTAATTTTGCAAATGTCTTTAGTTTTAATCTATTTTAATTTTATCCTGTTTAAAATTTCAGATGGTATATGTCCATATAGAGTAATACAGTACATGTATTTACATAGAAAACTTACTTTTTTCAAAATGTGATAAAAGTCACTAAAATCATTTTTATATTTTTTGTGTTGTTGTGACATTTGTTGGGCTAAGTAAAATTTTAATAACCATATAAAAACAATAAAAAATTCAATTTACCCAAAGTTGCTACTTTTAACAAACATTAACCTATATGATAAAAAGAAATCTGAAAGCAAGAATGAAAAATGAGACATTACCACCCATATTAGAGCAACAAAAGTGAATATGAATTAGTTATAACTAAAAAGGAAATCCCAGGTTATGACTACTTCACTGGTGAGTCTCCTAAACCTTTAAAGAAAAATTAACACCTATATTTACATGAAGTCTTCCAAAAATTAAAGTAGGGACACTTTAAAATTCATTTTGTGAAGGCCAATATAAATCTAACACTAAAACCAAACAGAGCCATCAAAGAGGAAGACCATTACAGTTCAATATATCATTCAAACATAGACACAAGTTCCTCAAAAAAATATTAGCAAAGTGAATCAAGCAAACTATAACAATGTATTATCAAATGAGATTTACCCCATAAATATAACTTTTTACGTACTTTAGAATAGCATTTTTTAAATGACTAATAGAAAACAAATATCACCATTCACCAAAAAAAATGTTTGAAACTTCAAGAAAGGTTCAGACTTTACAAATTGCAACAGAATGGATATGCAAACAGTTTTGAGCAGCTGCCACCATCACATCCTTTATAACCCATCAGAAGAAAAAGAAAATTCTATGAGATCTAATTTTTTTTTCTTCTTGTTAGGAAAGTCTAAAACTGCATTCAAAAGAAGGTTATGAATGGGAAGAGAAAGTGAGTAGTTTTGTATAGGAAAAAAATATCATAACATTCTAAAGAAAGTTATGTGAAGCCTCTGTATTAAGACAATGAAGATCAGAGTTCAGTTGAGAGTAGATGGGACTGATGGTCGGAGCTTGGGAAAGTATATAACAAAATGTATCAGAAAACGGACACTGCTTAGGAAATGAATAAAAAGGAATTTAAAGATAGTTGGTACAGTAGAATTAAATATTTATTTGAAAACTTTTACAGAAAAAGAAACCAAATGCACACTAAATTAATTGAAGATAAAGTAATAAGTGCACTTAAAGATGGCATTATAAGTCAGCAAACTGAGAAAATTTCAATCTAATTGTAGGGAGAAATGACCTAAAAAGCAACAAACACACCACAGAAAACAAGTAACAGCTCCAATAGAAATTTGAAGTCTCTGTTGAGTTAAAATAAGAAAATGGAGTTTTGCCAAACATCTAGTTTAAAGGGAATTTAATCCTAGAATTACAACTTCTTACTAGGAAACTATTCCCAAGTATATGGCATAATCAGCTATAAAGATGAAAGATTAGAGTCTATAAAATACATTAAAAATTCTTTCAGAAATGTTTTTAAAAAAATCACTGGGTATTACTGAAAGCAGTTTATTTTTATGTGTTTTTGTTGTCTAAATTACTTATAAAATACATATAAAATACTCATAAAATCTGTATATATTATATATGTAATGGAATACTATTCTACAATCAAAAAGATAAACTCACACCATTCACAACAATATGAATGGAGCTGGAAGGGATCAGGCTTAGTTAAATAAGTCAGAAGGAAAAATTAAAATATCGGGTGGTTTCACTTATAGGAGTAATATAGGGGAAAACAATAATAATAAATAAATAAACAAAAATTAACAGGCAACTGAATCAGAGACATTTTGCAAGGGAAGGGGAAGCAGAGAGATCAAAACAGGGGCAAGAAGAGCACAGGGACTATGGTGATGGTACATGGGTGAATTGGTTGTGGAAAATTTGGGGGGAATACACTTGAAAGGAGAAAGCATACAAGCATGCGTTGAACAAAAGTGAACAATGATGTAAATATATACATATATACGTAAATAAATTAAAAGCATATATATTAGGTAAAATTTTTTGAAGAATTTTGAAAATCAGCCTTTTTTGTTTTTGATGTTGAAATGGAGTAGTAAGTCTGAGAAGGCCACCATTGAATGCTCTGGATTAGATCTCAGAGGAAGTTAATATCATCACATTGTAAAAAATGTTAGGAATAGTGTCTGCTGTACAGCTATTATGCTTCATTCTTCCTCAAGATTAGGAATTGAGAAGAAAGCTCTCTAAAATGCAAACTGCATTTCTGATACATCAACTTCTCCACGAGAGCTTGTGAGGATCCAGAGTCACAGCAATTTTTGTTTTTTCCTGTTCAAAAATAACTGTGTGCTTTTCTCTTTAGTTTTATGGATCCATCGTAAACTTGCCCAGAAACCTTCCTTCAGCACTGAGACTGCAATTCAACTCTTTGTAAATCTGTCTCAAACTCTCTTATCTTCATGATCTACTTTTCTTTCCTTCACTTCAGCTCACCCTCCTTGAGCATAAACATGAAATGATCTCATGAGTTATCAATTATACATACTCTTTTAAAAGGATGGTTGACTTTATGCTCTTCATAATTATTTACAACACAATATTTATTTCAATTACACATCAACAGCACATATCTTCTTATAACTGGTTTTTATCTTTCCCTCTCACTGGTTCAATGCCAAAAGACTTAAATACATTACAGAGATTCCTATAGGCACAGAGAAAAATCTTGCATTGATCATTTCTACTATGGCACTTGTTCATAGAAACACAATATGAGTCTTATAGGTAATTCTAAATATTCTGAAAGTCACAAGCTTATTTTTTTTAAAAAATGTCCTTTACTTAAAACAACATATCCAAATGTTATCATTTTAATATATAATCAATGTAAAACTTACTGAGGTATTATGTCTTTTTTTTTTTACTGAGTCTTTAAAATTCAGTGCATATTTCATATATATCATACATCTAGTCTCAAGTGATACACTGTGTATTCATGCTTATGTGGGCTACACTGAACAGGGTTTGATATGTTGAAGACTACAAGTTTAGAAGATCACTCAGGGTCAAGTGTAACTCGACAGAAAATCTAGAATCTCTTTTCCACAAACAGCCCCTCGGCGTCCAGAGGAAGTAGAAACAGTTATGTCTAGCAGAAGCTGTATACATTAAAGTCTCCAAAGGTTTTGACTGTGCAAGAGTGCCCCTTATTCAGAGGTATTTCATATAGGGATTTGGGATTCACATTTCTGTTTTGCAGTTCTGTTGCCAGAACAGTACTTTCTTTCTTAAAAGAGCTTAATTTCTATTATTTCCTAAGTATCTCTAATGTAATGGCAAAATATGATTGCCTCTGTATCTTAATAAAAAATATCAGAGACATGTTTTAGTAACTCACATATTTATTGATGTTTCCACTCGAATTTTTAAAACCAAACTCTATAAAACTCTAGAATATCTCTGCAAATCTACTTTTATTCCTCCTCTAAATAGAATATTTCTGAGAAAAATGTATGTTTCAAGGAAGCAGCCTTGTCATTAAGGGAGTTATTACTGCATAACAAATAAAAATGTCAAATAAATGGGTGGAATTCCCAAAATATGATGAAATCTCAAAACCATAGTGCTTTCAAATTGAAGTGTTCTTAAATCTCTATAAACACCTAAAGTTATCAGTAAGCACAAAGGGTATGCAAGGTAAGTTTTAATACTGCAAGCACATTTCAATCTCTACACTTCATTTATTCCACAAATTAGTTTACTATAAATCCATCATCAGAGACAAATTTTATATACTGTTTCATAAAAAGTAATTTCTTTTATTGCTTTTCACATTTGCAACACTTTTTTTTTTTCCTTTTGTCTTTTCATAGCCAAGTAAACATAAAGATCTTATCATGCCACTCAAATTGGTGAATTGTACAAAAGCCTGTCATCATCACTTGGGATGGTTTGACACTTTCCATTACGACAAACACCATGTGAGTATCTTATGTCTTTAACATTATAGATCTTTTATTATAATCATCATAAGAAAAACAGAATTCTATTCCACCAAACAGAAGCAAATCATTATGTTCATAATTTTAGAGTGACTTAGCTAGGAATTAATTTCACTGCAATCATCAGTCTATTGAGAAATGAGTGACGGTTTATAAGCTTCTTCCTTTTGAATCTAAATGTCATTTGAAATGTAAATATAAATCAACTAAATAAAAACAGTCTGGATATTAAAATGTTTCCTTTGTACTCAGTAACCATCTTACTTGCTTCTACCCATACAATTCCACAAATTAGTATCTTTCTAATTTTTATAACTTTCATGGTAATATTCATAAAAACATCTTTAAGATTTTTCTTAGGGGGAGTTATAGATGGCTTATCTTGTTTACTTCAGTTGCTGGTCATTTATTTTCTTATTAATTTAGGTATACATAAGATGGCAAAAAAATAATGAAGTGGTATGATAGCTTTTTAAGGTTATCAGATATAAGGAAGTTAAGATAATGATTCTGAATCATATGTCTATGTTTACAGAAACTAGCCAGTAAAAAGGGTGTTTTATAATTTAAATATGTTGGCAAAATCAGTTTATGTATAATTTATATTTTAAAAGCATTTTTAGATGATATTATTCATTTTAACCGAACTATAATCTAGTATTTTGGTTTTCAACACTGCCATCTTGACCTCACCAGTGACTCAATAATGTACACCATGGAAACAAATTCATTTTATTTTCTTGAAAAAAGCATACATGGGAAAGCACTTTTAATTTATATTATAAAGGTACTCTTTCTCAGTAAGAGAAAAACAATTGGTTGTAATTCTATCACTTATCCAGAATAAAATTGTACTATCATTCATAATCCTCATCATTTTATAATGTGAGGGAAAATATCAACTTACATTTCAGTAAAAAAGAAAATTCAGGTGTGATTGCTACAAT
Source organism: Galemys pyrenaicus (assembly GCA_019455555.1). Classification (NCBI taxonomy): domain Eukaryota; kingdom Metazoa; phylum Chordata; class Mammalia; order Eulipotyphla; family Talpidae; genus Galemys; species Galemys pyrenaicus. The sequence goes on from JAGFMF010012105.1 coordinate 5,471,329, forward strand.
GAAAATCAATATTTCTTTCTGAAGGTTGACTGGATCAAACCTATACAAAAATATAGTACATGTGTTCCCCTCACACAGCAAAGCTATTTCTAAAAATTTAAGTAACACTGGAATAGGCACAAATGACTGCTATTAAGATACAGGCAAAGATGAACATATAACTATATAACTATAAAATCAGAACTAGTGTTAAATATCATGAGTAGAGTCATGTGTGCCTATGATAGTAAACATGACCTATTTACAGAGACCATAGAAGAATTTCCCTGTAAGTAAACCCCAATGTGATGTCAGAAGCATGCTAATAAGTTAATAAAGAAGGAAGATCTTAAACAAATGTAGTCAGTTGTATAATGGACACAGGAAAGGAGTATAAAGAATACAAGTAACTAAAGAAAGTCAAGTCAAGAAACTGGATGAAATGAATATATGGTAAAAGAGGAGTCAAAATATAGGTGGATACTGAGTCTTTCACACCTATATAGAGTTAGTTTTGAAAACTAGGAAGACAATTATGAACACTGACTGATTAAATTTATAATTTCTAACTCTGTGATATTAAGTTTAAAATGGAAGTACATTGAGATAACCTTAATCAGAAAATGGTTACATTTGATCAAGTAAGAATAGTGGTGGCTTGGAAGAGAGGTAAAAAGAGAGGTCAATGAATAGATTTCTATATTTACCAAAAAAGAAAATATTGCATGGGAGTGAGAAGGAGGAGGTGTCCATTTGATTCCTAAGTATCTGGTTTATGGACAGGGATTTTTTTAGAGAGTTGCAGTGAGAAATTTATGAAGGTTATAGTTGACCTTGTTAGCTGGGTCATTTAAATAGAGAATGTTGTACAGAAAGTTCATAAAGGGATGAACATATATAGTTCAAATCTCATATGATCTCCAAAATTTTCTCTCCATGAGAAATGATCCTAGCAAGAATACCAGACTGATGTCTGGAAGCTGAAACTAAAACAAAAATAACTGGATCAGAAAACAAAAGAGAAATATTCCTTTTCAAGAAAAGGATGGAGGATACATGACTGAAAGAAGAAGGATGAAAAACATATCTGTTGAATTTAGTGAAATTATTGGCCCCAAGCATCTACAGAGAGAAGGGTGAAAGTCATTTATCATATGAAAAACTAAAAACATCCAGAATGTACAGAAACAAGAAAACAAACTAATACTTAATGACAAAGCAACTTTCAAAATATATTAAAGGTTTAAAATTTCTTCAAGGATTTGAGGGCGTATAAATAATTTATATTTTATTTTGCATAGCTGTGTATAATTTGGCTATTTTTAAATGTGCCATATAGAGAAGTAAGATAAAAGCTTACAGTTTATTCAAATAGAAAATTTTTCAAACATTAATATCATATAAATCATTTCTCAGGAAAAACAAAAGATCTCACATCTTTAGTAAGCAAAATTTTATATATTTATATATTTTCATAAATCACACATGTACTATTCTACTAATGCATTATATCTATAAAACATAAAGATAAGAATCCTAAAAGGTAAACTAAACAACACTTATCATAAGCATTATTTCATATCCAAACTGTAAAATATTTTTTCTCACTTACTTTTAAAAATATAGTTAATGGTTTTAGTGAGACAAATATGCTACAATTTACATGTTTGTTCAAGTTATTTTAATATTTAATTATTTTATGTATCAGCTGAAAATATAATCCCTAAGGAATCAATAATACAATATTCAGCATCCACTTTGTATAAGGTTAATTATTAATGAGAATGTAAAGTTCATATGTCAAATGATATAATTTCTAATGTATTTTCATTATATATGATGTACCGTGCACTAATGAAATGCTTATACAGGAGTAGAAGTCAAAGAATTGACCAGACATCTTCTTGTTTAGTTCTTGAGCTTACTTTAATATAGCCACTTTAGGTTCATTGTAACTTTAGACAGAATATTTTATAATCAGAATGCTTTTGATGCTTAGTGTGCTTAAAACTAGATAATTATGAGCTAACTTCACTATTCTAAGTAAACAGTAATATTGTAGAAGCAAAGGGAGGTAAATGCTCCACTGTCCAGAATTTTGGAATTTCTATTTTTTCATTTGTGCCTTATGTACTGTGATATTTGATGCATGCACAGTTAATTACATACATTATCACTGTTTTTTTTTTTCTTACTTAAATGAAATAACAGTTTAAATAAATGTTTTGATAATTGTCTTCTGTACACCATGAAACATTTTGCACATTCTACTTTGAAGAAAAATAATTTAGAATGGCACAGGTTCACAAAAGTACAATAAAATAAAAAGTCAATAAATGTTCATCGTGCTTAAGAGAATTTTATGACTAATATAGATTTATGATATTTCTATAAATTACCTAATAGTTTCCATCTTTCTTTTTGCATAACCACCAAGATAGGTGAGGATTTGATAATTAGCCTACCAAACTAGTTTTGAAACATAATAAAGTTATTTAAGATGTTATATCAATCAAATGTTTCATTTTTTGCTTGTTAATTCTATTTTTTATTAATTTGTTTTATCTTATAAACTGATTGATCTAGCATTAGCAAATTGACCAACAGAATAGGAACAGGAATACTGGCCTATTTTCTTACTATGTAGTGATATTATTAAACGGCATCATGAAAATACATTGATCCATTCAAACACACACTGACATACACACATATGTGCACACGCACACACAGAAACACTGAGCAAAGTACATTTTCTAGACCTCTTCACTAAAAGTAACAAAAAATGATTTTGAAGGTTGAGAAAAACGGGATAAATTTCCCATTTAAACATATCATAAATTGGACTCCCTGGTGGCACAGCGGCTTGAGCGTGGCACTGTGAAGCATCCACAGCACAGCAGCGCGCGAGTTCGACCCCCGACCAGGGTCCCACATGGTCAGCAGACCTCTCCTGCCTAGCCCGTGGCTTCCCTCAGCCGTGTATTTTAGTTAGTCCGCCTGTTCTGATCCCCCACTCTGTCTCTGGTGAATCCTCTTAACGCCCTTGCCTCTTGCCTATACCCTATCTCTTGTATGCATAAATAAATAAATATTTAATAAAAATTAAATAAATCACAAATTTACATCAGTGGTTTTCAAAAATATTTAGTCTATTAATCATTTTAATGTTAAATAATCTTGATTTTTTTTGTTTTAAATTTATATCAATTGAGCAAAATAAAACACATCTACTTAATTCACTAGGAGGAATCTAATATCTCTGAATTTTGCCAATATTATGCTATGTCAACATTAAGTTTGGTAAGTAGATTACAAATTCTTATCAGCAGCAAAAGTATGAGATGTGAAAGAATCAAGAAGATTCAATAAATATAAATATACCTTTGAAAATTGTTGCAAGGAAAACTTGAGTCAATATATAGAAAAACTTACATTAATTTTTGGTACAAAGGACTTAAATAAATAAATGCTAAATTGTATTATAATATGATACTATTTAAGAGAATCACTTTCCTATAGGAACTTAAATTTTTCAGCATCTGCTCACAGAATATGGAAAAAATAAAGTAATAAAAGTTTGGTTGAATTAGATGAGAAAAAGCACAAATTTTGATAACACATAAAAAATAACTTAAAAGAATGATAGGCATTAACCCTTATACTATGTTCTCATGGGCTGAAATCATGAATGACCAGTGCTAATGAAAAGAACAGTCCACAACCAGTCTTTATTTAGACTTTCCATTAATAATGAAGGTGCATAATGGTTTTGCTCTGATGGATTCAGTTTCACAAAACAATTTTTGTTTTGTTTCTACTTAGTATTTCAACCTTAATATCTTAGTGAAATATTTCTAATAATTATATAAATAATTCATAGCAAACAGAATTAATAATTATTACATATATAGCAAAGCTTAATAAGTTTCTGGAAATTCTTCTATTAACTTCATGCACTGTAAGGAATACTGAGGGAAAGCCAATGGTTAGCCAGTTTTTAGTGAGATGTAAAAGGTCATTTATTGAAGTAGTATCAAAATGCAACCATCTATGTTCCATTTCCTTATTTTTAATATCACTTTCTCTGTATTAATAAAGCTAAATTTAAAGCCTTGAAAGTCAAGCTTTCTGATTTTTCAAATTCACTGAAAATGATACTATATAATTCAATTAAGTGCAGTAAGATGTTAAAAATGCAAGATTTGACTATTTTTAGCATACTCTTTTTTGTTTCCACTTAGAATTTCATTATCTAGTATATCAGTGATCTTATAAAAAAACGTGTGCATATATTTTATGACATTATTCACAGGACCTATTTCTCTCTGTCTGTCTGTCTCTCTCTCTCCCTCTCTCTCTCACATCTACCTGCCATTTATCTAGCATATCTCTATATCAGAAGAGTTCTTTGATGACTAAATATATTTTTTATGATTTTGGTTCAAAATCACTAAAATAAATTCTGATTAGAACCATTTATCAAAGGTTAATTATAATGCATAATACTTTGAAGCTAAGAAAGAGTTCTTGCAATTACATACATAATCATGTATTCTGATTATTTTATATTCCCCATACCTATGACAAAATGCAGCAGACATAATTTAAGAGACCAAAACTATTGGGTCAATCACTTGTAAAATCCCTTACCCTTCAGCACAGGGGGAATTGAAGACTTGTTAGTGAATAAAAAATGGCAAATCAGAGAGTATGTCACTCCCTTGATTAACTTCCACTGTAAGGCAAATATAATGGGATATTTCATTATGATTATAATTTGTTGTGTAAGAGTCCATCTCTGTAATCACAGTAAGAGTTTCTGCTGGAAAGAACATTGTGAGAGGGTATATGGAGAGGGCCAGGTGTCAAGAGAAGGTGAGTGGCCTCTGGGACCTGAGGGTAGCCTCTACCTCAAAGTAAGAAGGGAGGCCCTCACTCACTTAGCTAGAAGGAAATAAATTCTTCTAAAAACCTGATATAACTTCAAATCAGATTCTTGCCAGGTGGCTCTCCACATGAGAATGCTGACCGATGAACTTGTTTATTGCCTGGTGGGACCTTGAGAAGGAGACTCTGCCTAGTCTGACTTCACAAGCTGTGAAATAAAAACTGGATACTATTAAGTGATTTAATGATTAAGTCACTGTGGGAATAGGTGATACAGTAAGACAACTAAAAAATGATATAGTAATAGTCATCTTTATTTTATAGGTATTAATGAAGTCATAGAGAATTAAAACTCTGCCCATTTCACATTGTGAGTTCCAAAGCTAGTTCTTTATTCCAGTCTTAATTTCTCCCTTTACCTTCTCATATTTTGTAGAGTATAGGCACTATATATTGGGCATAGCAAGGTGATAGTCATTTACCACGTGCTGGCATTAATAGTAATAGTCCTTTGAGGATCTTATATCTTGTTTATCTCCTTATGCCAGATGAGATTTTCATAGTATTACTTCCTATTTACAGAGAAGTTAAATATCTTCCCAAAAACACAGGGAAAGGATTAAAATGCAGTCTTAGCTACAAAACTCATACTAGTAAGCACCCTGTATGATTCCAGAATTATTTTATCACTCCATTGTTGTCTAAGAAGTTGCAGGTACAATTCAACTACAGCTGTAAGACAAATCTTGCTGATACTATCATATTTCTTGATCTTTTTTTTTTTTTTTAAAGTCAATCATGGGGAGGGAGGGAGAGGACTGGGATGAGGGAAGAAAGAGCAGAAAGGACTGAGGTGATGGTGCACTGGTGAAATGATGGTGGGAAATCCATGGGGACTATAAATGATGGCAAATATACATAAATAAAGAAAAAAGTCAATCACATAGAAAATAGAGAGAGTTCTTACTATCAATTTTTTTCTTAATGAAATGGTGAGTGTTTCTGATCACAGAAACACATTGTAACTATTATTTATTAAGATTAATATCTAGTTCATTTAAATTATTAGTAAAATATAAGGAAACAAACTGTTGTTATATATCATGTTCAGTAAATTAATTACATAAACATAAAACCACTGAACTAGATATAGCCAAGGGAAAAAAATTACTTTCTTGAGATGAACACATAGATATAGACCTATGAGAAAAGAAAAAAAATTCTTGGTAGTATTTATATAAAGAACTCTGCCTACATTACAAACATCTTCTTTTCAAACTCTTGAGCTAGTGCCCCAGTGGGAACTGCAAGACAGACTTTTATGTAGCTTTGATTTTAGAGAAAAAATAATAGTAGAATATTTTAAAGTAATATTAGGGAGACAATAAAAATAAATAGTTCATTCAGCCACAGCATGTGGGCATAAAAGCAATTAAAATGGAGATTCAAACAGAGAACACACTGTTTTCTTTCTATACTAAAGCTACAACATGCTGACCTAGTTAGCTTTTTACATAGGTAGCATAAAAACCATTTCCACAGTAGATTATTTTTAGGTATTTAAATATTCACCAGACATAGAATGAAACCATGTCATATTGTCTACTGATATTTGGTAGTGTTTGAAACAGCAAAACCACCATTAAAGAGGCTGAATTCTGTAACCAAATCAAAAATTCATTCTTATATCCATGCACTAACCAGGCTCGACCATGAGTACATGTGTGCAGTGTTTTTTAGTTATGGACACAATTTCTTGATCCAGTCTTCTGTCAATAGTAAATTAGGCATTGCCAATTCCTGGTTATTATAAATAAACTGTAATAAACACTGGAGAGCATACAGATTTTTTAGTTGATGATGAAATGACATTTTAAAGAATTATTTTTGTCACTTTTCAAGGATAATGAATGCAATGCTTCTGATTAAATTAAAATGCTTCTGATGGTTGTCACTGAAGGCAAAAAAAAAAAAAAGCATTTCCATTTGTTTTGTGCCTTACTTCTCTGGAAATCAGAGAGGTAGAAGAATTCTGGCCCAATTACCTTATGGATGAAGAGACCAGATATTTTATGTATATAAAGATGTATTTAAGGTTAGATAACTAGAAAGTGTAAGACTAGAACTGAAATCCAGGATCCTCCACTACTTGTTCTTTGGTACATATATGTTACCCACCCACATACTTAGGTAGCATGGAGTGCATAACCTAGGTACCTCAAACAAATAATAAATAAGATTAGTGATTTTGTGAAACAAGATTCCAAACTATTATGAAAATAAAAAAAAACCAGCATTTTACAAAATGGAAAATAACAGCAAATTATAGGTCAATCAAAGCAACTGTTAACATGGAAAACTAATAACTAACACCATGTCTTTGTACAAGGCAATACAATAAATCCTAATATTTTTACAAAGTACAAGACGACATAGCACTTATGGATATGAGTGAAAATGTTTTTTAACTTTCCTGGAAACCTAATATAATCAGATACAGAGAATAGTGGATAAACACCTGTTTAAATAAAAGAATGAAAATTCAGTACCTCTGTGTTTAAAACAGTCTATAAAGTTGAATATATTTCAGGCTTTAAGAAACAAATTCAATTACAGTAAAGTAAAAAAAACTACATTAACAGTAACCAAATCAAAAATCCATTCTTATATCCATGTACTAACCAGGCTCGACCGTGACTACGTGTGTGCAGTGTTTTTTAGTTATGGACACATTTTCTTGATTCAGTCTTCTGTCAATCCAGTCTTCTGTTACAGTAAAGTAAAAAAAAAAAACTACATTTACAGTAATGTAAAAAAAACTACATTAACTACTTATTGTTAATGATAGATTTTTATGATAGCTCATCAAAATTAAAAAAACACATGAATATGCATTGCTATTATTACATTATAAAAATTTCCTTCATTTCATGGTATAGTATATTCAAAATATCAATGTCAATTTATATGTAAAACAACAGTACACAAAAGCATTCAAATATATTTGAAGTACATTTTTATATATTTTTTATTTTTATTCTCATTTACAATGATTTAATTAATCCACTGTAGAAAATTTCTCAATTTAGAACATTATAAAAGACAAAAAGTTTCCCAATTATGTAGTTATGTGAAATAATTATTCAACAAAATTAAACCATTATGCCATACGGTTTTGTCTAACAAGATGCCAAACTATTTGTGGAAAAAAACAAAACAAAACAGCATTTTACAAAATGGAAAATAACAACAAAATTTCAAGAAGTCAGTAAAACAATCACTAACTTGGAAAATCATTATGATTAATGCTAGTAATTCTAATTCTAGTTATACAAATAGGAATGTATATGTGCATATATTTTAGTGCATCATATAAAAATTAATATATATTTAATATATCCTAAACTGAAACATAAATGTATTTGTTTAAAATATGTTTAAATTTAATATTAGCATTAAAGTTTTATTTAATGAAGATATTTTAGTTTAACTAAATTGAAACATAATTAAAATTAACATATTCATTTAAACATTTCAAATATGTAAAACAGATGTAAATATGCGATATAGCACAAAAGGTGAAATATACTATGTTGTTATTTTTTACTTATAACACAGTATATGATTCAGAAATATGTCATCTTTGGAAAAGTGTCTTTTCAAGGACAGACTGGGGACATTGGTGGGGAGGGGAGGGGGAGGGTTGAGGGAAGATGGGAGCACGAGGGACTGAGGTGATGGTGCACTGGTGAGATGGTGATGGGGAATACATGGGGATTACAATTAATGGGAAGTGTATGTAAATTTAAAAAAAAATTATATTAATAAAAAAAGAAAAAAAAGTGTCTTTTGCCCATTTTTTTACTTTTTTTTGTTATTGTTGAGTTGTATGAGTTCTTTGTAGATGTTGTACCCTTAAATATATATGGTGTACAAATATATTCTCAAATTCAGATAGGTGTCTTCTGATTTAATGAGAGTTTATTTTTCTGTGAAGAAGCTTGGTATCTCATATAGCCCCATTTGTTTAATTTTGTTTTGGTTTCACTTGCCATTGTAGTCAACTGAAGCCATGTCTTACATAATTTTCTCCATGTTCTCTTCTATGTATTTTATGATTACAGGTAATATATTAAGTCTTTGATCCATTTTGAGTTAATTCTTTTATATGATTCTTTTGGATGTGCCTGAATTGTTTTCCCAACACCATTGATGAAGAAATTTTCCTTTCTTCTATGAATACTCTTAGCTCCTCTGTTATAAATAAAGTCCATAAAAGTATGAGTTTATTTCTGTGCATTTAATTCTATTCCATTTGTCTATCAAGGTCAGAGACCTAATACAAATAAATAGAACACCACTGATATTTATATGGATAACAAAAAACCCTAAATAATCAAAGCAATTCTGCCAGAAAAGAGGAAGAATAGATATATCACACTCCCAGATTTCAAACTGTACTATAAAACTATAATTATCAACCACTATGGTATTGGATTATTGTTTTCACAATATAGTATTTTTTTTTTTACTTAAAATTGAGTCTTTCAGAAAATGGCTTAAATTACCTCCTTTAAAACCTTCAACCAAAGAGGAAAAAAAAAAAAAAAAAAACCTGGAGGAGGGGAAGATTCAGTTATGGGAGATTACCAGGAAAGAAACATGAAAGATATGACTACTACGTAGATTTAAATTGTAGACTTTTCCATTGATGAGACTTAAGCTCATTTGTTCTTCCTGTTAATGGTAAAAATGTAAGAGGGATTATGTTTTCCTGGTTCAGGTCAGGAGACATCCTTACAATAGGCCATTTCCCTTTATATATATAAATGGTTCTTACCAAAGGGCAACTTCACCCAGATTTCAAAACATCTCTTTTGAAAGCAATACTTAATTCAAAGAGATATATTTTGGATTGGCAAATTTTGCTCTTCTATTATCCCAACTTTTTAATTTCTCTAAGAGATTTCATAATTCAGAAACTGAATAGTCTCAATACAGATACATAATAGCTAAAATGTACCTTATTTTTAAATCAATAAATGACACGGGCCCTTACAAAAACTATCTAAAATTCATAGACCAATGTGACCTCTGAGACTGACAGGGAGGGGTAGGAAAAAAGGGTCAAAACTGTAGGAGAAATACAGTTTGGTTTTTTTACACACATTTCATTTAAAACCAAATATCTTCTATAATTTATGAGGATGGAAATGTACATTCATTAATTTTTCAAAAGTAGAACTTTATAGATTTGTCTAAATGTCCTTTAAAAGCTTAAAGAGCAAATACATTGCTCTTTAATAAACAGTGCAAAAAGCAACTTGAAAGCAAATTTTAATAACTCTCCAAAATTTAGAAATTCTAAAAAAAATTCTAAAATGAAAGTTATTTTTAGAAATTACTATATTGAATCATTTGCAACTTCTTTTGTAAATCTTAATGTTAGTTTTGTTTGATTTTGAGGGGGAGGCAGGAGAGGTTTTGTACCCTGATGCTGTAGTTATAAATACTTTTTGGATTTGAGATCCAGTGAAGTGATAGAGACCCCTTTGCCAGAAAAATATTCAAATAACACACAATGTTTGACATGTATTTTATGGGGACCATGGACCATCTGTAGCCATTTGACCCCCATTACATATATAATATTATATGATATTTTAAAGCTTGACTGGGGTCCCATATAATTTGGAGTCTGGTTTGTACCCAGAATAGGCTCTTTACTTTTATATCTACTGCAAAGGGAAATCAAGCTGAATACGTAATCCCTCTGCAGGTAGATGCCTCAATCTTAAGCATGATCATCAATCTCAATTACTCAAGCAAAGTTTGGCTACAGATTGATCACATATAATTATAATTTTATAACATTTCATGGCAAGTATTGCTGTTTCAAAATTTAGATGTATATGTGATATATACAAAGATTTAGACTCACTGTGAATTTCTAGATCAATTATTAAGTATGTTACTAAATTCCCACTCTTGGTCATCCTTTCACATTTATACAGAATAGATACAATTTAGGACATAGTAAAATGCTAAAGGAGAAAAAGAGGCAATACACAGTCCAAAATTTCCACTGATTGGAGGCCAAGACTCTACATTCAATAATGGTAGTCTGATTTTTTTTTTTTTGCATGCTCTGTCATGCATGCTGGAAATTTACTAGTCAAGACCCAGGTAGGAGAAGGACCATTATTAAAATAGCTCCTCTTTGCCAGCATTACTTATCAAAAGAATAGAGACCTATACAGTGAAGCTAGTTCTATGACAACCATACAAAATAAATCAATTGTATTAGAAAAACTAGATAACTCTATGCAGAAAAATGAATTTGAAAACCTATCTTACACCATTCACAAAAATGAACTGGAAATGGGGCCTCCCTGGTGGCGCAGTGGGTTGAGCAACACACCGTGAGGCGAACCGCAGCCATTGCAGCTTGAGTTCAATCCCTGCTGCCAGCCAGGGAGGGGACCCACATGGCACAGAAGGCCTCTCCTGCCTCGCCCGCTGCTCCCTTCAGCAGTGTGTTTCAGTCAGTCTGCCTGTTCTGCTCCCACTCTGTCTCTGGTGAATCCTCTCACCGCCCTGGACTCTGGCCTGTACCCCAGCTCTTGTATGCATAAATAAGCAAATCATAAAAAAAAATTAAAAATTAAAAAAAAAAAAAAAGAACTGGAAATGGATTGGGCCTCCCTGGTGGCACAGTGGGTTAAGCAATGCACTAAGAAGCAAGCCGCAGCCCCTTCCACACGAATTCGATCCCTGCCGCTGGCCAGGGAGGGGACGCATATGGCCCAGGCAGACCTCTCCTTCTTGGCCCGCTGCTGCCCTCGGCAGGGTGTTTTAGTCAGTCTGCCTGTTCTACTCTCCACTCTGTCTGGTGAATCCTCTCACCTCCTGCGACTCTAGCCTGTACCCCAGCTCTTGTATGCATAAATGAATAAATCTTTAAAAAACAATTTAAAAAATTGAACTGGAAATGGATTAATAACTTAAATATAAGAACTGAAACAGTAAAAACTCTTGGACAAAAGCATGGGGAATGGTTCCTGGAAATGATTTTTGTATATGAAATTAATTATGCAAGCCACAACGGCAGAAGTTATTAAGTGGGACTCTATCAAATTAAAAAGCTTCTGCACAGTAAATGAAAAACAAAATCAACAAAGGAAAAAAGAAAAATAAAAATTATGCAATGGTAAATAATATTGCAAACCATATGTCTGATATGTGGACAATATAAAAACTATGTAGAAATACATATATTAAAGTTAAAACAAAAAACCCAATTAAAGTATAAGAAGAACTACTGAATAGACATTTTTCCAAAGTAAGTATGCAAATGGCAAGTAGGTACATGAAAAGTTAATCACAAATCATCAGGAATTGCAAATCAAAGACACAATTCATAAAATCATAAAATACAAGTTTGTTCTCTGAGTGATAAGGGAGAGAAAAGAGAGTTCAGTACAAAAAATTTATAACCAAATTCTAAAAGTGATATTGTATCATTTTATCCTCATTCTAGGAATAGAACAAATCACTAAATCCTATCTTCTCAAAGAAAGATTATTACAAAAGATGTACCCATCAGCAGGTAGCACTCACAGAAAAATATTGAGGGGAGAAGGGAAAGCCCTAAGAGGTTTGATGCCTTGCACAGAATCATAGACTGGTAAGAAGGCAGGGCCAATTATGAACCTAGATCTGTGTCTCAAAGTTGGGGTTCTAGTTGAACCCAGGCTATCTCAGGAGCCTCTGGAAACTCTGTAGAAAAATTATATACAGATATGGAGATGGCATGAGTGTGAGGGTACTTGGCAATCTAAATAGACATTTGGCTTTTTTTTTTTTTTCAGAGGAGACAAATTCAGAGGAATCACCAGGGCACCTGGGTACTTATATCTACAATACACCCAGACACAGGCAGCCAGGACCATCACCATGCTGAGCTTACACTTAATCAACAATTCTAATCTGTCATTGTAAAGGTGGAAAACTAAGGCTCAGAGAAAGGCAGGGACTGACCCAGGAAACATGATCAGCACAGTGCAAAGTCAAGAGTGTGTTCTGACCTTCAAGGTCAAGGTTTAAATATCTCCCTAGGGTCTCCCTGGTGGTGCAGTGGGTTGAATGCTGCACTGTGGGGCTTCGCAGTCACTGGAGTGTGCAAATCCAATCCCCGGCCAGGAAGGGGACCCACATGACTCAGCAGACCTCTCCTGACTTGCCCACTCTCCCCTCAGCAGTGTGTTTCAGTTGATCTGCCTGTTTTGCTCCCTGTTCTGTCTCTGGTGAATCCTCTCAAACCCCCCACACCCCTACCCCTGCTTCTCTGGCCTGTACCCTGGCTCTTATATGCATAAATAAATAAATAAATCTTTTTAAAAAAATATCCCTAAAGTGTTTGCTTGTGAGAATTATAAATCCTTAGATCTTGGAAAGTACTACCCATCCATCCTTATGTGGAAGCTTATGTGGAAGCCATTTCTCTACATACCCAGAATGCGAACAGTGGTTGCACGCATGACCCCCACACAAAGCACACAAGTTTATTAGATTTAAAGCCTATTGGGTGGGATAAGAAGAGGAACAGCCTTACAGGAAGTGACAAGAGAAAGCAAAAAAAGAAAAAAGCTAGATTCTCACCTCCACATGATACCTTGTGTTTAATTTGGTGTTATCCCTCATGTGTGAGGACACTTCTAAAAAGTAGGTACAGCGATAACTGCTATTGGGCAGGAAAGAAGACAGGTCCCAAAAAGCAAAATAACTTATGCATGAAGAATCAAGAAAAGGTAAAATTGAGGAGTTGAGTCTGAACCAAGATCTTTCTTAAAGTTAGGATCCTGGCTCATCCAAATTTCCCAGGAGACTCTGGAGAACCATATGTTGGTGTAAATGTATACAGATATAGTGTGGCATGCTGAAAAAACATGTGGGCATCTGGGCCATGCCCAGACTGAATGTAGGCTTCTGCAGCTCCTTGTGCAAGTCATCACTGAACAATTTGAAATTGAGGCCCAGAGATAGGACCAGGGGCTCAGGGTCATAATTCTTAGGTAAAGAATGAGTTTAAGGCTCCTAGGCCAGGGCTGAACCTCTAACCTACTTGGTTGTTTGGGAATGAAAGTTCCCATGAAATCAGTTAATTCCTTGCTAATTGGGGTCACTTCCTCTGAGTCTCCACAGATAAACATCATCATCAGAGGAGAAGATTATGGAGTACAGGGTTCAGAAAAAGAGACAAAAGGAAAAAGGCTGTTTGATGACAGGTATACTACAGAGGTGATACCTGATGTGGGAGAATCCTAATGTTACCTTAATTAAAAGTATAAATTGAAAAAAAAAAAAAAAAGGAAAAGATGGGAGACCACTCTGCCAGGAGATAACAGCATATATCTCCTAGACTATGACTAGGGTCCACAGCATAGTGAGTGAAGATGCCAGGAGCATGGACTAAGGTCCTCAAGACTAAGTTCCAAGAGTCTGCCTGGACCAGAAATTTTCCCAGTACTTTCAGTGTTCCTATGCTATAATACAATTTCTTTATTTGACAAATGGGAAAGAATGAAACCCTATCATTTGTAATGACATTTATTTCACTTGAGGACATTATGATAAGTGAATAAGTCAGAGAGAAAGAAAAAATATATGTGTGTTCTTACTCATATGTGGAATCTGAAAAAGCTGAACAGAAAGAGATAACAGAATGGTGGGATGATGGAGGATGGAGGAAATGAGAAGATTGCTAAAACAACAATCTCCTGATTAGAAGAAAAATAGATTTAGGGATATAATACATAGCAATGTGATTATAAATAATAATACTATATTATGTATTTGAAAGTTGTTAAATCAAGTGTTATCACATACAAAATAGAAGGGGTAATTATAGGATGAAGTGGAAATGTTAACTAACATTAAAATGGTAATGACATTGCAATATGTAAGTGTATCATTTAACATCTCATACACATTGCAAAATGATATATGACAATGACAATTCAACAAAGGTGCAGGAAATAATTTAAAATTTCAGTAATAGTTTTATTTTTTCTTTGGAAGACTTTACATTTTTTGACTGATATAATGTTGGTTTAAATCATTTCTATATATTAGAAAAATATGATCTCCTCTCTCAGATACTGATACCACACCATATCTAACACCAAGATACCCATAGTCTGCTATCATGTGCCATTGTTCTCTCCTCGTATTGCTCTCAACTATGGTATTTATTTCCTCTCAAAATTAAACTGAGAGTGCTCATAATAAAACAGCATTTACAACCTTCAGAATCAACATTTTGCAATTTTCAGATGCTGTTTCTAAATACTCTGCCAGAAAATTATCTCAAAGAAATGTTCTAGTACTTATAGGAAGAATATACAAAAAAAAATGTAAAATGTCATAATTTTTAAGTGTCTTAATAGTTTGAGAAGAATCACATATACACTCATTATTTCCTCTCTGTGATGCTGGCATCTGAAAAACTATATTCATTTTAAATTTTATTAACTCATTCAGCCACAAGATAAAGTGTAACTGTCCTAATTGTTATTGGCAGAAATAAAAACAAGGAGTTTTTTTGAATGTTCAGCTAGGAATACATACAAAACTGCAATTTTATCAGTGTTGACATATGCACAAAGTTCTGAATATTTTAAAAATGATTATACTTTGCTGAAATGAGTTCTGATGCTGTACACACAGCATAATATACTTAATGATCACATTAATATTGATGTATCATCATCCAGGTCAAAAGAAGAGAGTGAAATAACCATACAAATTAATTTACTCATGGTATTGATTTTATTGCTATTTCTATAAATATGCCAGGGTGATCTAATTGTAGGTCCAGGTGTGATGGGACACTTTAATTCCATTTTATTTTAAGAGTCAGCATGTGCTCTGTGGGTGTTTAAAATCTAAAAATATTTAAAATTTGGATTTCTACCTGAATTTCATCAACTTGAAAATTTAAAAAAGATTTTACTTATTTATGGATACAAGAACTGGGGTACTGACCAGAGGCATGTGGGGTGGGAGTGAGAGGTTTCACCAGAGACAAAGTTGGGGAGCAGAACAGGCAGATCTACTGAAATACACTGCTGAGGGAGCAACAGGAGAGGTCTGCTGTACCATATGGGTTCCCTCCCTGGCCAGGGATCAAACTCAAGCGGCAGTGGTTGCAGAAGCCCCACAGTGTAGTGTTCAACTCCTTGCACCACCAGGGAGGCCCTAACTTGAGTTTTTTAAGCCAAAAAAGAATTGTTCCCAAAATAAGTTTATAAAATCACTTTTGCTACAGTGTTACATAAACATTTAATTATGAATAAAAGCAAATGTGATTAAAGCTCATTTTGGAGAACTTTTTATTTCCCTGTTTCTCAAATCTAGAGAGGAAGCGTGAGAGATAAATGGTTAACAGCAATAAAGACACAAATAAAGCAAAAATGAGGAGTCAAGGACAGACTGGGGACACCTGGTGGGGAGGGGTGGGGGAGGGTTGAGGGAAGATGGGAGCACGAGGGACTGAGGTGATGGTGCACTGGTGAGATGGTGATGGGGAATACATGGGGATTACAATTAATGGCAAGTATATGTAAATTTTAAAATATTTTAATAAAAAAAAAAGAAAAAAAATGGTATAAGGCATTTCAATTGCCAAAAACCTATTTTTGATGAGAAGTGATAATACTCAACCTAGAGATAAATTCATGTAAAAAGTGAAGGCCAACTCTATTGGGGATATTTTCTTTCTCTTTTGTTTGTTTTAGATTTAAAAAAGTCATTGTAAACAAAATCTCTGACTCCAAGTGCACATCTGCATACAAAAACAGAAAGTTCTTGCCTCTTCTAAATAAAAAAGGACTAAACCAAAAGTAATTTCTAAGACGTGTTGGGATTCTTTATAATTTGGGAGCAAGACAAGCTGGAGTAGTAAGGGAGTTATGCATTTCCAACTCAAGTTTTTCAACTGACATGATTTGAACTTATAATTTGTTTCCTAGGCAACCTGTACTAACCAGCTGCAAAATGGTGGCAGCCAAGTCAAAATTGACTGTGGCGATGATCCCAAATCAATCCAGAGAATGTGTCAATCTTTCCAAGTCTAAAGTTCAGAGAAAGTTAAGGTAAATGCATTCTCCAAATCCATATAATAAGATAGCAGAGCTATGGATATATTAAGTTTTCTAGGGAAGGGTTTGCAAACATTAGTTACTACTTATCCTTCTGTTTATGAAGGCAATCCCAAACTTTGTAATTGTTTCAAAAGAAATTTTATGAAGTGTGGTCAGTGGCAATACATTTGTTTATTGAATAATTCATTTATAGTAGTTACTACTTTGAAAATGTAGTAACTGTCATTAAATGTTTCTGTCATTAAAGAGTTTCCCTCCTTTCAGGGAGCAACAAAGCTACTTTTAGATTGGAACAAGAATAAAACAAGACACTTTCTTCATGGATCTGACAGTATAAAGAATGAATTTGGCCTGCACATTGAAGTGGATAGTAGAGATTGGCAGAGCAAATGAAACTTTTTGAATATTCTTTATAAAAATACATGACTCCCAGAAAGACTCAGCATTTTCAAAGAATATTACTTATGTATATTTTAATGACCTGTTAAAGTCATAAATGCACAATTTTTTATGACTTTAATTACAGAGTAAATTTCCTAATGTTAGAAAATCTGGAATAGCTGTTGGAAAGAAATCTTTATAATGGTGTGATGGTCTGCAGACAATACAAAATGACTATTAATGAATTTTGTGCAAAACATATTGGCTGATTATTTGCTTGCTTTAGGCAACTTGACATGGAAATAAAATTATTAACTGAGCTGAACTTTAATCCCCACCTTGTCCTTAAATGAATATGGAGTAACTACTATGGACTTTAGTTTATTATTTGGGAAATGAAAGCATTACATAAGGATTGCTCATCGCTCAATCTTGTGTTAGAAATTGGTTAAATGAGAAAGGAAACACAATGGTGCATTTCATTCTGGTCCGGGTCTGGAATGCAAAAGACTATCAGGTGTGATATAATAGTAACACTAGCAATTCCAGTCAGAAGAGATGAATGAATAAAAGTTCCCAATCCTCATTTGCTGAAAAGACTGCATGGAGATAGAGAGTAATTTTATTCAAGAAGAGTATCAAAATTTGTAAGTTATAAAGTTTTTAATGTACTTTTCCAGTGTTACACATTCAGAAATTTTATTTCACTCTATTTATAGCAGTTAGTCAAAAATTTCATCTGGTTTCAAGAAGAAAAACATTAATTAATAATTATCGTCTGAACTAATTTTCAAGTCCTTCTAAATTTTGGTGTAAGGATATTTATAACTTAAATCTACTTATTATGTTATGCAATTGCTATACCTTACAGATGTTAATGTAGCCAAGAAAAATACATATGGCTCTCTAGGAATGTGGTTTTACAGAAATGAATCTTTCTATATTTTTAATGTAAACAAAATGTGAATGGGAAGACATGGATGATCTTCTGAGAAGTGACTAAACTGCTGTAAGAGTTATTTATATGGACTTACAGTCCTATAGTCTATAGGTCATTCTTTGTAGACTAATTTATTATAGTATTCAACACTTTCAGTGTCCATTGTTCTACTCATCTTACTCTTAAGATGAGTAATTTCCATCTTTTAAATATGGGATTTCTTTTAGTTTTCTTAATATTTTAAATGGTACCTTATTTTTTTAAAAAAAGATTTATTATTTATGCATATATAAGAGCTGGGGTACAAGCCAGAATCGCAGGAGGTGAGAGGATTCACCAGAGACAGAGTGAGAGCAGAACAAGTAGACTGATTGAAATACACTGCTGAGGGGAGCAGCAGGTGAGGCAAGAGAGGTCTACTGCAACATGTGGGTCCCCTCCCTGGATGGGGATCAAACTCCTGCTGCTGTGCCACAGATGCTTCATTCACAGTGAGGCACTCAACCTGCTGTGCCACCAGGGAAACCTGTATCTTATTCTTAACAATTTTAGTTCACATCATTTTTTTGCTACTTAATTAAAATTCTCTCTATTAATTGCACAGGTGGAATTAGGTAGCTTTATGTTCTTTAGAGTTTAACATTTGTATGATATAACAAATCAAAGCATTAATTATACAAGTATGTTTTATCAAACACAACATATATATTATAGCTATAGGAAATAATTTTAAAATGCACAGGTAGGTATGTCAGATAATGATTTTCTCTTCACTTTTAATCAATGACACTTAAGTTGTTAAAGGATAGAGCGTGAGGCTGGCATTTGAATAGCAGGTCTCACATGATCATTTGGCTTAAGTAGACTATAGCAAATGGATATGGGGTGAGGAGACAATGGGGTCATGGGTCTGGGTCAGCTCTAAACCTCTAGAGTTATTTAAGGAATAATGAGAACAATCTCAAAGATAGTAATAGGTGATACTCATAGCAAACTCAATAGCACAAGGTGGAACATTCTGCACTACCCTCCCTGACTTCCTTATCGGAGGTTTCTGGGAATAAGGGGCTAGAATGCAGCTGCCATATGGATGTTGAGTAGCTAGAGCTCATATGAAGTGTCATTGTTTTGGGCTTGCTTCCACCACTCACTCACACACACACACTACTACTTGAGGAACAAACAGCCTCTCTCTTCTGTTAGCAGATACCATCTGGGGTAAGAAGATAGTATTAGGCTATATCCCACCCATATAAATATTATTCTTTCTATTTCCCCACTCCCCAAATAAGTAAATCATTTTATTGGTCTTTCTCTCTGTATCTCCTGCTTTGTTAGGCATGTGGGTGAGGACTCATTAACAGGACCAACTCTGCTCCTGTGAGTTTGCCCTGTTTCACTTTGAGACACATATCAAATGTCCTGAGGTAAGATAGACAGTAGTTTGACTATTCAGCATATACTATTTATTACTTCTACTTTCTTATTAGATATTCCGCTTGATATTTCTTGAAATTTCAAACTAAATAAGGTCATAAAATATCTAGGTTTATCAAGAGATGGCAGGTATTAAAATGATTAAAAGCAAGACTAATTGACTATGTCAATGAACAATTCCAGTTTAATAATATTGATCTACGCTTTGCAATTAAGAAGTTATCACCTATTTTGAAATTTAAAACCTTTATAACTCTTAGGAAAACTATCCTTCATCTAGGTCTAGAAAGATTGTTTTTCACAGAATCACTCTGTGTCCTACTCTTCAGTACAACCAAGGAAGTTAATGCGGATGTTGTAAGGAGATAAGGTTATTTGCAGGCATAAATTTTGTGGCAGCAAGGAAATTCATTCAATGCACAAGTAATCCAATGTATGGGGGCACCAATTACTCAAAATACAAGTTGTTGCACTCACAAAAGTACCTTTATTAGGCTATTTTTTATGCAGATAATATCAAATTTACCAAAGAATATATTAAAAATCATTTAATGCAAAAGATCTTCAAGCTAAGACTTTTTTAACTTTTGACTTGTTATGATTGCTGTTTGTTTTTGAAACCCTAACTAGACTTCACTGTTACTTAAGCAAAACAAGCCATTCTACTTTTCAGTGAAACAGATACTGTAGGGAAACTATTTTAATGCTTTTCAAATAACTTTTTTCCTTTTAAAACATAAACATATATTTTAAAATAAAGTTAACAGTAATTGCCAAGATTCACAATGGGTATTGATTACATGCTTGTTTTGTATTCAATTACATTTAAGTGCATTATATAACATAATAATGGCTGTGCTAAATGCAGGTAAGCAATACCCGCAAGCATTTTCTTTCTGTTTTCTTTTTTTTCCAGGATAATTATTTTCCCTCCTATTAGGACTGCAACAACTACTAGTACTCAATAACTACAGACTGCCTCTTAAGGGAACTGGGAGCTCTCAAATATTTTTTACATTTAAAAGAATGCTTTTCTATTCTCTTAATAAAAAATTTATTTTGCATTGTATAAACTGTGTAGAAACTATTTTTTATTCCATCCTTAGATTTGATTAATAATTGTCATTTTCCAAACCATTTTGAAGTGATAGACACAAGTTACCTGATTAGCAACCTACATAAATAGCAAGGCAGAAAAGGCAGCAGTATCTAGTTTGTTCCAGTTTGATTTTGCTGTTCAGCTGATTGAGAGTTTAGAATGGAAGAAGCCTCTTTCTTGATGACAATGAGTTTGGACAGTGACCTTTGCAATGAAATCTGCCCTTTACCTGCAGGGTTTTGGATTCTTCTCAGTCCTCCCTATTGCATTAGACTTATAAAAAAAAAAGTTACTCTCAATCCTTGGGTTTTGTAACAAGAGTAGTAAAGATCAGAGTAACTTTCAAAGATCTCTGACTGAATTGAAATGTATATTTTCAACTAGTAAATCAAAATCATTTTTTATAGCACTGAGATCATACACATTTTCTACCTCTGTTACATTCAAGTCATGATCACTGATATTTTTGGTTTATTTACAGATAACAAATTAAAGTAAAATCTCTTTGATTAGAAAGCATTCCATATAAATAAAAAACATAAGAGGACATATGTAGGATATGCAGATAAATGGTAACTATATAGGGAAACTGGTTAATATTGTCAGCTTGTATGTGCACATGCATTTACAAATGCTTTAGGTAATATAGGAATAATAAACTACTACAAGTAGCTGTAAAAGGAAATTTTAAGTTTATGAATATTTTAACTCATCATTAAATATTTGGTAAACTTCTCTTAAAATGAATAAAAAATAATGACATTAAACACAAAAAGGTGAGAAAAAATTAAAATTACAGATACAGAAAGTAGAAGTAGCAATTCATGTAAGACAACAGGTTTGAATATAATCAATAAAACCATTTATTCACTCCCATTCATCTCTCAAGCTTACTTCCTTTATTTTTACATTTTTCTCAAGAGGGATCAACTAGTATATGTAACTAGTCACTATACATTAATGGGTATTTTCACCTTATCAAAACAAACTTATAAAGCACTAATTATTACAAGTATCAAAAGCAAAAATCTGTTCCCTATCCCAAAATGCCTTTTGGTAAAAACTTAAATTCGGGAAGCGATACCAAAAGCTGAGAAGAGACTGCTTTTTATGGTTATGTCTCAACTTCTCTCTGTGAGGATCTATTCCAGATAAACCTAATCCCCTTTTCCCTAAAGAAAATCTTGGTTTCTATGGTAAACACCCTGGCTTCCACTTTCTTCCTTCAACCTCTCTTGTCTTAGAGGAGTCTTAGACTCTTAGACTCTTGTCTTAGAGTCTTAAGTTACACTATTTAAGATGGTATTTGCAGTCACATAGGTAAGTGACTGGGCTCTTCTATGAATGTTATAGATACATGAAAGAGAGTGGAGCATAGGATGGGCACCATTTTCCTTTCTCCCACTTACTCTCCAATGTCTTGGATACTAGTACCAGTATGCCGTGAACCAGATATCCCAAGCAGGGGAGCAACTGGGAACTAAGCACTGAATTAAACAGCCAGGTAGACCTACATAACATGAAAAGGCAGACAGTCAACTTGTTTGCTTTTCCAACTTTAACTTATATCCTTCTAATGCAGAAAGCAGACACTTGGATGAGACATATGGAGAAGAGAAATGTAGAGATGCTTGCAGGAGAGACTTGAAAAAGAGACACATGGATAAGAGACAAATGAGGCTGCTTGAGGTCCTTGGCAGAAACAACAGCAGGCATTATCCTGACCTCATTGTGGGCCTTTATGTGCATGGATAGCAAGATCCCTTTTAGAGTATGCATCCTTTAACATTTTGGGGTCCTTGGGTACCCCTCAACTGCATACTAAGAGATATATAGTCAATATATTCATTATTATTAAACTTCCATGTTTTTTATCTTGTTAATTTGAATTTTAACTTGTTTGATTATTTTCCAGCCCAGAAGAAGCCAGAAATGCACTAGATAATTTCCTTTGAGCCTAGATACAAATTATATTACTATAACCATCATAAGCTCTTTATAAACATTTTCTCATACAACCCTCACAAAGATATTCATGAAATAAATGTTATCATCCTCATTTTTGCACTCTTGAAAAAAATTGACTACAACTCATGGTATTACCCTGGGACAACCAACTAATGCCATATATTAAGAATTCTATTGATTATTCTATGAACTACATACTGATTTTATAAAGTGTCAATAGAAAAAGTGACTTTAATATTATCAGAAAGCATTTATTCTAGAGACTAGGTATCACTGTGGGACCCCAATCAAGAAGTAGTTCCAAGATATGTTACTCAGGTTCAGAGAATAAGGAAATTTTAAAGGATCAATTAGGATATAATATGAACTTAGGTCATTATTTTGATATTTTTGAATTTGTTCTTAAGTAAATTTGTCCCTTTATGATTGGTTGTCAATAGTCTTTAGACATAAATCTATCATATAGGGTATTTTTATACCATCAGCTGGTGGTATATTGACTCTTGCAAGTTATGAAACAGACTAGTCTGTGAATTGGTTAGATAAGAGTTTCCCAATGTCCTGTTGTTATTTTTTGTTTGTTTAAAAGTTTTTTTTTTTTTTTTTTTTTTTTAGGGCCTCCCTGGTAGCGCAGTGGGTTAAGCAACGCACTATGGAGCAGACCGCAACCACTGCAGCACGAGTTCGATCCCTGCTGCCGGCCAGGGGGGGAACCCACATGGTGCGCAGACCTCTCCTGCTGTGCCCGCTGCTCCCCTCAGCAGTGTACTTCTGTTGATCTGCCTGTTCTGCTCCCGCTCTCTGTGGTGAATCTTCTCACCCCCCCCCCATACCTCTGGCCTGTACCCCAGTGCTTGTATGCATAAATAAATAAAATCTTTAAAAAAAAAAAAAGTTTTTTTTTTTAAACTTATGCATACAAGAGTTGGGGTGTAGACCAGAGGTGTGGGAGGTAAGAGGATTCACCAAAGACAGAGTGGGGAGCAGAACACTGCTGAAGGGAGCAGCAGGCAAGACAGGAGAGATCTGCCTAGACATGTGGGTCACCTGAATGGCTGGGAATCCATCTCCTGCTTCAGCGGCTGCAGATAGCTGCATAGTGCTGCCAACTTAACCCCTTGCACCACCAAGGAGGCCCTCCTGTTTTAACAAGTGGATTAAATTACTGATTCTTAGGCTCTATCCTAACACCCTGTTCAAACATTTTGTCCCACAAGACTGACCAAAGATGCCAAAAAGTGACAGATCCTAACTGATGATCCCCTCACAATTTCCTCGAGGGAAAATGGTAGAATTTGCTTTATCTTCATTGAGATACTTGGATTAGATGCATTTTTATTGACCAAAATTTTACCTATAAATGTCAATGTAAAAAAAAAAATGTCAATGTACATTAGTGATTGGGAAAAATGAGGTTTCTTAGTGTTCTTTGGAATAAGGTTTTATAAAAGAACATTATTCAAGAAATTCTTTGTACTTTTAAATTTTAAGAGAAAAGTTATCACAAATGAGAGTTTACATGGGCAGAAATGTTTTCAAATGCAGGTGCTAAAACAGGACCCTTAAAAAAGTTTGTGAAGTGGAAAATGTGCATTTGTTAATGTCTGAGTTGTGAAATATACAACCCTGAGTGCTGAATGGGTAATTATGTTCTCAAACAGCCTCTAGGACAGGCAAGCACCAATTTTCATGTGCAATCATCTATCTGAATGTGCAATCCTTAGTCATGTGTAACATTCAGTAGGGGCAATTTCTGTTTGCTCTCTCATATTATTTCTTTCTGTCTCTGTCTCTGTCTCGGTCTCTCCTCTCTCCTCTCTCTCTTCTCCTTTTCTTATGTCCTCTAAGAAATTCTATGCCCATTTTATGTTGTTCTTCTATGTAATTAAAGGAGAAATTAGCAAAGGCAAGTGAAGCTGAAAACAAAGGAAACACAGTAAATAGGAAAGATAACACCTAAGAAAAATTTGCTAAGACATTCTATTTGAACATTCTTTGCTCACCAAGGTTAACTTGGTCTTAGTCAACTGATGTGAATTTACAAGAGTTATAATTGTGCACACCTGAAACTTATATAACATAAGGCACTGTTCCTTCAATAATAAAATAATTAAAAAGAAATATAGTAAATCCCAAATGCAAAAATAAAATAAAATAAAATAAAGATCACAATTTATAGACAAGGGGCTTTTCCAGTAAAGGTTATCTAAAGTGCATCAATCTGAATTATCAGCTTGCACATATGAGCCCTAGTTAATGACAGGTTGTTTTTTTATTATGAGTCTATGAGGTCACAGTATCTCCATGAAGGAGAGTAGAACTGAATAAGTAGAAATGACCTTTGAGTTTTGCCCTATATATTTATGCTGTAATATGAGCCTCTAATTCAAAACCATTGGGATGGATGACCTGAACCCCTGGGTCCATGGGGTGATGTACACAATCTCTGGGCTGGGTGCAAATGGAGCAAATGATTTTCCTGCCAGGATGATGGGCTGAGCTCTGCCCCCTGATGCCCAAACCAGAGAAGATAAGGTTTCTGACATGTAGTCTGCTTGGTACCAAAGATCATAGCTTATTGCCACCTGAAGAATCATCTCTGTTGAAATATATCATATGTTTTATATGTAAATCTCTTTCTGGGGAATTTATACATTATTTTCAAATATTATTTATATTATTCAATAGCTTCTCCCCAAGTTTCCAAGGAAAGAAAAGTGTGCCACAAAATAAGCATCCATAAAAGTTTTATTTTTACTTGACAATTAGTCTTTGTCTTTTATGGACTTGTAGATTTCCAAAATGACCAATGCTACATATTTAAATTTGGCCTTTGGAAAGTTTATTGCTAAATGTGTAGTAAGATGCCTATGCAGTGCTGTTGTCTGAACATGGCCCCTTTGTCCTGAACAAGGAGGCTGCTAGGAAAGTGTGGAGCTGAGTGTCCACCTTATAAGCTTTTAAAATGGAATGCTATTCTTGGGCTTGCTCTGTTGCACTGTAGTTGCCTGGCAGGGGAAGTCCCCAGCCTCAGTAGTGGCAGACGTCTGCCCACCCTGCAGGTTCTGTAGTTGCAGCACCATCTGGCACCATCTGTTGGTAGCTGGATATTGTCCTTTTCTCTCTACCCTGTTACATAAATCTCTTTATTTTTTCCTTTGCTGCACTCAAGACCCTTTTGTTTACATTTGTTGTGATGGGTGGCTAGACCCAAAACCAGTGAGAGAGGTTCTAACTATTGACAGTCTTTAGACCCTTTGTCCAATAACAATAGCTGCCTTTCTCTAGAGTGATGAGATTTCACTTAGGATTCAAGCCAATGCATATAATCAGAATACAAATTAATTGGGGAAGGGGGTGGGCAGGGAAGAGATAGTCATATTACAACAATATAAGTATACAATTCAGGTGGCCATAAAAGGAAAAGGGACACAAATCATGAAGATGAGGCCCCAGAGGCCTGGGAACATCAACTGGCTGGTTGATGATGGGGGTTGGGGGGGACAGCTTCTCAGAATGAAAGATCTGGAAAAGGCTAAAGAGACCCCTGGGCCTGGAGTTTAAATGTCTCAATTGGTTTAATTCATCTCCCATACTTTTCAGATGGATATTTCAGATGGACTTGGCTTCTTAGCACACATTTTTATTCATCTTTATCTTTCACATATTTGCTTATCAGGTTTTTTTAATTGATAACAATTCACTTTATTTCACTTTTTTCCACCTCTTGGTCAGCCAGGGTCATTACAATATGAATGCATATAATAAAGTCTTAATGTCATTTAATATATCAAAAATGCTTGCATAGATGATTTGTTTGGTAACAGTTAAGCACAAAGAAATAAAAGGTATTACAACCTATAGATGATATTGTTATGAGGATTGAAGGCAATATATGTTAAAATATAAAGCAAAGCACTTGGTACTTAGGAGATAATTATTAAAATTAATATTAGCTGCTATTCCTAATATTACATGATTTCTTTATTATAATTATGGTTCAATCAGTAAGTTAAGACTCATTATTTTTAAAAGCTATGCTACTTCCATATAAACAAGGCAAATAAATTGTATGATTTTCTCTGTCCTTTCAAGATCACCATATAATGATGTCACTAGCAGAGAATAAATTCACACAATGAGAAGTGGGCATTTTATTCTTTTACTGTCCTTTTCATTGAATGTTAGGAGAGAATGACTACTGTCCAATCTCTAATCTTTAATCAGAAATACCAAAGTATTTCAGATGACTTCTAAAATGACATCAAACCAAACCCCATCAAATAGCATATATTTAAGGTAGAAAAGGAGACTAGGAAAGTAAAAATACATACCACAATCTGCTAAAAACTTGCCATTGTGATTGCAAATTTAGTGATAAACTTTCCAAAGGCCAAATTTAAATATGTAGCATTGGTCATTTTGGAAATCTACAAATCCCTATAAGACAAAGACTAATTGTCAAGTAAAAATAAAACTTTTATAGATGCTTATTTTGTGGCACACTTTTCTTTTCTTGGAAACTCAGGAAGAAGCTATTTAATAACATAAATAATACTTTGAAAATAATGCATAAAATCCATAGAAAGTCATTTCAATATGAAACGTATGATATATTTCAACAGAGATGATTCTTCAGGTGGCAATAAGCTATGATCTTTGGTACCAACCAGACTACATGTTGGAAAACTTTTCTGAACAGTATTCATTTTTACCATTTTGAATTCCTAAAGGAAGTTCCATGTGTTTTCCCAAAAGTAGAAGACCATGTCAAATAGTTTGGTCCACAGAAACCTTCAGTTTTATTATGGCACATACTAAATAAACTCCCTATAAACTCTGAAAACCCTGTCTGGATGATCAGACAGGACAGAGTCGATTTACTCATAGTGAGTGATCCTTGGTAATTGTCTTGCCAAAGAATGTCAACCTGAACTAATCTAATCAATCTAAGTAGTTTTAGTCATACAAAATCAAGAAAGGAAAGGAACCAGGGTCTTTAACTTTACATTCCCTTGGTATCTGTTACTATCAAATGCAAATGTAATCATTTTATTTCTAATGACCTCATCAGCATAACAAGAAATCTGGGAACTAGCACTCTTTGTCAAGTGTGAATCCTCATAAAAGAAATCTAGAATGGATTAAATTTTCTCAAAA
The DNA here is from genome assembly GCA_019455555.1 of Galemys pyrenaicus. Taxonomy (NCBI): domain Eukaryota; kingdom Metazoa; phylum Chordata; class Mammalia; order Eulipotyphla; family Talpidae; genus Galemys; species Galemys pyrenaicus. The sequence goes on from JAGFMF010012105.1 coordinate 5,499,347, forward strand.
GAGAGACTATTTTGTGGTTGTAACAGTGACTGTTTTAGCCTGGGAATCTGTTCTTAAATGAGCATCTAAGACTTTAATCTCCAGCCGAAAGGACACTTTTCTATATGTGTAGGTGAAACTTTCTATAGCCACACACCACAGATACATTTCACAAGTAAATACATAAATAACTGGCATGCCACTTTGAGTGAAAAATAACTCTTATTGGCTTCAAAAAAATACTTGTGAACAAATACTTGCTTTGCTTCAAATAAATACTTGTGAACAAATATCTAAGCAGTAGTCTTTTCCTCCAGAAAAACATTATTGCATAATTATATTTTTTCAAGATTTCTCTTATGAGTCCAGTAAAATGTTGTAATATTTCCTATTACATAACCATTTAAAGTTTATTTCTAAATATTTTATGTTTGTGTAATTATCATTAGTATAATTTTCTATTACACTTTTTATTAACATTTAAAATAGTGTTATTCTGTTTTATTCTATAAGGATATATTTGCATGTTTTAATTTTTGAATTTTCTTTTCTAAAAATGTCAGTTACTTATATTTGACATTCTGGCTATGCTATCACACAATCATGCTCATTAACATTTTAGATATTCACTAACTTCCCAAGAAGTTGTCTTTAAGCAAAGCTTTTAAGTAACTGTGTCATGAAAAATCATATGGTTTTTACTGAGAAGTGGGTCTTTGAGTTGAACGACCCATTACATAATGATAAGGGTATAAAAACTCACATGTCTGATAGCATTAAATCTTACCTTTCATGACAAGTTTGTTTCCTGAGTGCTCAAGTTTGCAATGCATTAATAATTAATCAATTGAAGTAAAATTTTAAATATAAAGATGAGTCAAAGTGCTATATTCATAAAAATGGAACTTTCCATTTTCCCTGCTCCACCTAAGGAAGGGTGGGGCTGAGGAGTGAGGGAAGCTAGAGAAAATAAGGAGAATGTTGGACAGAGAGACATGTAAATAAGGGTGTGCTTGCTTCTCAATGTTGGACTTGCACTAGGGACTTGAGTGACATGAGGGAGACACATGGGTGTTGTCCCAGACCTCCTTAGCAACTTCTGCCCCCTTCTTACTGTTCCCTGTCAGAAGGTAACTTAAACTTGTGGCAACAATTCAGACCTTAGAGGCACTGCTTTGGCTGGTAATTTATCCCCAACGCAATGGGTTACTTTGGATGTTTTATTGGACAACTATTATCCTTTATAAATATTTGCACACTAATCCTATTAAAATCCTTGCACACTAAGTGTATGCTTTGTCTTTATGTGGTAGACAGCAAAACCCCTTTAGAGCTTGCAAATTTGGGGGTCCTGGAATACTCCTCAGTTTGTACAAGTTAAAAAGTATCAGGGGAGTTTGGAAATCTTTTTAAGACTTGGAAAAAGTAATGTTTTAAATACGCTATTGAATAATCATTGCAATGAACCAGTGCAGCCGGAGCACTGAGACCACCGGGACAGGGACCCAGGGAAGGAAGGTGGACAAGGATTTGGCTAAATGACAGACAGACACAATCTCAAGGGATTAGCATCTGAATGTAATTTGCAGCAGTGATCATCATGCATTTATACAGAATATGTTGGCATTTAGTACAATTGTTTTTCATCTTGTAGTTACATTGTTTTTAGTTAAATATCAGATTTCTCAGAACAAACAGGTTAGATCATATCCTGATTACCTGGTGTTAAGACTGCGTTTCCTTGGTGACCTTTTGCGGTTACTTATTAGCCTCTGTTACTTTCAAGTTCTTCCACTATGGCCACTACCTATCCTTAACACTGCCTTTAGGCATACATTGCTCTCATCCATCCTTTTCTCTGTCAGATTTGTTTCTCTGTCTCTTCTAATGCTACCCTTACTGTCCAGACTCTCTCAATCTGTCCCGGAGGCCACTCACCTCTGGGGAACCATTTTTTGTAATATTTAAAGGAGTTTTTTAGCTGTTTACTTAGCAACTCTTTTTGCTCTTTACTGAGGAAACACCAAAGTGGACTTGACCTAGATAATTTATTTATAAAACATACAAAATACCACACTATTCTTTTTCCATCAATGTTCACGACTTTGCCTTTCCCAACATATATTTTGTATGTGATGTGTGTGTGTCTGTTGGCTCTGGGAATTTTCCCATGTAACCTCCCTTAGATGGTCTCCACAGCCTGCCTCCTATGACATATGCTAGACCAAGCTAAGTCACAATCATGGGGGGCAGTTGCCTTTTACTATCTGTTTCTCCTGAGCCTTTTCCTACAATCCTATCTACTTTTGGTAATTCTGCTTTACTTTCTGTCTGAATAAGCAATTCTTCTTATTGTAAGTTATTAACAAAATTTCCAGGATTATGTACATATTGTTTGGCCCCCTTAACTGTAAACTTGAACAGCAAAGAAACATCTGAGGGCAAAGTGGCTTCAAGACAAGGTGTTTTAGTGAGTGACCAACTCTGTGTATTTAGCGGTCACGGGTGCTGTTGTTGAAGCACCTGGTGTTCTAAAGGATACAGTATATTAATGCCAATTACAAATTACCGTAAGAATCAGACAAAGAAACAAAAAGGAAAAAACAGTGAAGAATGTTAAGGGGCTGACCGTGCACCACCTCCTCCCGCATGCACACTGCCTTGAAGCATTTTGCCAAGGCCTGCGCGATTGCTCACACAGACTCCGCAGGAGGTGGTGTGACAAATCATTTTAAAGTATAAAAATGATATTTTATCTTCTATTTGAGGAGCCTCCAATCCCATAACATATATGAATACCTCATAAGAGATTGTAATGATATGAACCTGCTCAGGGAAAAAACAAAATACAACTTCCATTTCTTTTTTATATGCTGATAAATTACATACAACTGCTTTTCCCTGATTACCTTATGCCGTATTTAAAACTATATTTTTCAAAAGTGCTTTCTGTTTATGTTATACTTTTGTCTAGTAAGCCCCATAATGTGACTACAGTCCTTTTTCTTACGTCTGTTTTTATTATACATATACAATCTTGGTGTCTGCTTCAGTGTATTATGCGTATTCTAATCTTAGAAGCTTATTATTATAATTAATTTTAATTTTATTTACATTCTAGAAACCCTTCTGTTAGAAATTTATAATTTGGTGGCTACAGGTGACTTAAGAGACTAGTTTTTACATGCAAAAATATGACTTGTTAAAAAATATTTTAAAAAAAGTATGAAGATTTTTAATGTAAGTAGTCCATCAAAAATAATGGAAGAATTTAATAATTTCTGTGTGTGTGTGTGTGTGTGTGTCTGTATGTGTGTATGAGAGGGAAAGAGAACTTTGAAAATCAGGAACAGGTGAATACAAATTGTTCTACTCACTTTTGTCCTTGATGAATAAAAAATTTCTATAATGATATTTGCTATTTTATTAACTCATTAAAGAAAGATGTATGGAGAATATAAGAAGCTCTTTTAGTGTTTGATGATTTATTACTTAATGTTTAATGAAATTTTCATGTACACTTAATACTACAAACACAATTATGTATATTTATTAATAAGTATATGTTAGTCTCTTAACCCCAATTTGAATTTATATCTAACTAGAAACTGTTAAAAATAGAAAAAATACTTTTCTACATCTGTAGTTATTGTACATAAATAATTTACTAGTGCAAAAATTACTCAAGATAATCAACTTCACATAGATTTTTCAGTATACAAATAAGTTATGTCAAATTCTTACCAGCAAACATTGATAGCATGGTGTCAGAATTCCTGGACTGATGACAAGTAGGATGAAGTAGAGAGAGTGGGTCCAAATTGCTTAATAAGTACCCAGACTTCTTTTAGGTAGCTGTCATTTAGGAGTCAGTTCAGTGAGTGATTGATTGGCTATGATGGATGGAGATGAACAAGAAGTAGATAGCTGATTATGGGGTGGAAGATGCTGGATTAAGAGTAAGAAAATTTGAGTTTTAGGTCCAATTCTGTCACTACATATGAATTCAAGTAAATTCCAATATTTTTATGACAGAATTTTTTAAAAATGCTTAATAAGTTATGATGAACTGTATAAATACAAGGTACTATGAATGATTACAAACACTTTTAACTAGGGTCAGGAACTGTGATACTGTGGTAAGAACTTCTTGTGTGGTTTAACAACTTGGTTTGTCCATATAGACTAGGATTTCACACAATTTTTTTGAATGAATATTTTACTCTTGACCATCTCCCTTACAATTTATTGGATTTCTTTTGTTTTCTTTCATCATTTGTAGCCTGTTTACTGAGGAACCAAGCTTCCCATTTTTTCTCATTAGTATATCTATAGTATCATCACTGTGATAATAATAACTAGTTATGATTGTGCAGTGTTTCTAAATGATAGAATTGTCTTTTATTATTGTGGATACTTTTTTCTTTTCTTATTTTTTAATCTACTTTGAAGATTCCATGAACCTTTTAGGCAGTTTGTCATATTATAAGATGACAGCTTCACACTGAAAGCTATACTGTTACTCTGACCTTTGGTCTAATGATGTCAGTCACATGCAGTTGTGATTCTCTCAGTGACAGTCACACTGGGCAACAAAAAAATGCAGAATGTGGTGTGAGTGGAACAATCAGAGAGGGCAGGGAATTTTAATCTTTAGGAAAAATAGTAAAATCATAGAAAAAATTCTGGGGATTACGTAGGGGAAACACTAAATTACAATGTTTGCTACCGGGTATTGTCAACAACTAAATCTCCAATAATGGCATGACTTTAATCATCTTGTATTTATAAACCAACCATTACTTAATCAGTTATAGGTTTTGAAAGGCTAAATTCAGTAGGTATAAATATAGAGCACACCAATTCATCTCAACCTTCGTCTTTACTATAAAAATATCAACTCTTCTCTGAATAAAAAAACAAAACTATGTTGTGTTTTCATATGAAAAATAGCTAGAAAAAATGCTTATAATAATATCTAGTTTCTGAACTTGTATACAAGAGTCTTTGAAGTAGCCACTTAATTTAATAAGTTAAAAAGTTGACCAGATTGAAAAATAAACAGTTCTACTTGAATCCAAGAAAACAGACGACAAATCAGTGACCCCAAGATCAAAGAGACAGACATGAAAATACAGGGAGTTTTGTAATACCAGACCAGAGACTCAGGAAATGAAGCCTCCTGAGACCAGTGAAGGGGAAGGGAAAACTAAACTGTAATTAAGAAATGCTGGGAACGCAGTGCTGACTACTTGGATAGTAAAAACTAAAAAGCAAACAAATAAGTAAACAAATAAGTAAATAGTTAATAAATAAATAAATAAGAACTGTCATGAGCAGGAACACAACATTATTAATTTTACCTCCAAAGCCTGATGAGATTTTCACAGTAAATATCAGGGAGAAATCCCTCCTAAATTTCCTCAGGAGGAAGAGGAATGGAACTGCTTAAAATATCCCAGATTACTTTTTTTTCTTTCTTTCTTTCTTAATAAGACCTTGCCTTTTAGCCCTTAACCTGTCCTTAACCTGCTGGGATGTCAGCAGAGCCTGACACAGTGTTGTGAAATATCAAGCTTCAGTTCACTCTCTCTACTCCATTTTAACTAAGATGGAAGAAAAATCAAAACATCCCCACACCTCACCATCATGCTACTAAACACCTATTAATAGCAGGTCTTTTACTGGCACATTATGGCTGGCTCTCAAGGAATATTATTAGACATAGTAAAAAAGCAAAGATATGAATGTAAGAGATCAAAGAATCAAACATGACAGGATATGATAGGTATTTACTGTCTGGTATTTCTTTAGAGTTATAAATTAAATTAATTAATATTTGTTGAACAACATGTTTGAGTAGTGGATTTTTAATCTGTATAAATTTATTTGAAATGGAGGATCTTTAAAAATGGAGTACTGTCCTCTTGTGAATAGTTGGCTGGCAATTACCAGATATCCTCACACAATGGAAAAAGTATTTAAAGTTACCAGAAGCAAAAGGAAATAGACATTATGTTTGTAGGAGTATTGATCTAGTACTTAATCATCAAAGTTTTCAAATGTCTTAAAAAAAAAGGATTATATGCAACTCAATTAGAGATTAACATTGGGTTAAGGATTGAAATTTGAGAAAGGTCAAACTTCTGATCACCATGTAACCTACTTTGCTGCCAGTCTAAATCACAAATTGACCTTTATTCTAGTTCCCTAGAGATAGCCAATCTTATGGAAGAAATAAGTACGGAACCTTGACTATTACTGAGAAATAACACTGTTACAATCCGTGATAAGAGTATATGCTATTGTTTTTTCACCCATTGTTCAAAAGAATCATTTTATTTTTAGGAATTGTAAAGTAAGATATGAAACAATAAGTCTTCTGAGAGAAAATGACCTCTTGATCAAACTGGAGTGAAGGAGAATATCTGTTTTCATAGTCTGTCTTCAAATATGTTTTAGATTGGTATAGACACTGGAAAATGTAATTGTTATTATAAGACTGATGTGACAATCAGGACAGTAGCATTATGTTTTGCAAAGGGGTTTTGCAAAAGTATTAGTAAGTAAGATCTGAAGTCTAGATATAGCAAAATCATGGTCAATTTTGAGTCTGAGGGAGAAACAAAAAATGCTAAGTGTGACAAAACAAGATGCACTAGATTGCTATGCTATATTGTGAAGAAAGAGAAACATCTATGAACATGAGATGACTAAGGGTACATATAAACCTACTGCTTTGCACTCAATAGATAAACTTCATGTTGTTTTTCACATAAAACTTATAATGAATGCATAATCAACATGGCCTGTCTTTGGCAATGTCTTTATTATGAATTGATATCTATTTCATTAAAAGCAAGATAAATGGGACTTCAAGTACTTATTAAAAAAGTTATTGAATTAATATATCAATAAATTAAACTATCAATATTTGTTCTATCTCTTACTTTCAATAAAAAACATACTTCTGCTGCCACAAAAGGGGAAATATTCAAAGTGCTAAATATACTTATCAGTCTATTACATATTTCATCTATTCTGTACCATATGCTGAGACTTGGGTCAATCTTTGGGAGCTCTTAGTGGCATCACTGATCTTAGGAAAGTTACCAAACATATTCAGATTCAATTTCTTTCACCTATCTAACAAAAGAGTAATATTTTACAATTAGTTTTCAATGGTAACAATTTGTTTAGGCCCTAGTGATGCTTGATGTTGGTTTCTTTCAGGAAAATGATTGACAAGACCTAACTGGCTTTGCCATGCCACTAGTGCCACAGGAATTGATCTCTATTGATTGAAGTCACACATGGATACCCATTTGCTTCTACTCCATTCACTTTTGAGGTGTTTTTTTTTTTTTTTTTAAGGCGAAACAACTCTGGATAACAGGGACAAAGTAACTTAGATTAGACAAGGTAACAAGCCCTTTCATCTTGATTAGGGCTGTCACATGTGTTGGTACAATATTTACCCTAAACAAAAGTGCTTGGCCTAGGAGAAACAAGGAACCAAAATGCCAGTCATATTACATTTGACAATCTTTATACCAACACCCAGTTAAATACTAAAAGAGTATCTTACTAATTTGTACAAGGTGACATTGGCTTTATTTACTACTACCTACACGATTGATATGATATAAGGGACTGATAAACGATACTCTCTACATTAAGTAGATATTTTTAGTCATATGCTCCAACTTCATCTCTAGTAAAGGCACTCATCTGGTAGTTAGTTGGTCTTTCACCAAAAAGATTCCTAAAGCATTATACCAGAAAAACAGTTTTCCATAGTTGACTGTATCATGTTACATTTCCACCAACAATATACAAAAGTTTCCTTACAATTGTTTATTTTTTCGGCCTTACATCCTGAAAGTTTGCTATTATAATTTACTAGTTTTAGTTACTTTGTGTTTATTTTTTTAATATAAACTCTTTTAATATAAACTATAATATAATATAAATAATATAAATATAAACTAAAATATAAATATAAATATAAACTAAAATATAAATATAAATATAAACTAAAATATAAATATAAATATAAACTAAAATATAAATATAAACTCAATATAAACTCTTTGGATTATTCTACTTGGGAAACTATAATAACTTGCAAATAGAGATATTTTAATTTATTCATTTCATATATATATTCTATTCATTCATATATATGTATATATATGTGTGTGTGTGTATATATATATATATGTATATATGATTTTTCCTTACTGTGAACTTATCGCCCTAGTTGGGATGGCCTACAAAGTTAAAGAAATAGAAAGACATTAATTATTAAATAAGATAGACTTTTTTGTCTTATTTAAATTAAGTATTTTGTAGATGTTCAATGTTAGGTTATCAGTGCCTTTTAATCAAGGTCTTCTATGAGTTTTGACTCCTGATTGGATGTTGAATTTTGCCAAATGCTTTGACGCATATACTAAGATGACTATAAGATTTTTCATCTTAGAGTATAGATATGAAAAATTAAACTCATTTAACTTCTAATGTCAAATCAAATCAATTTCATTTTGTCACCATGGATTATCCTTTTTAAAATACTACATTAGATTTGCTAATATTTAAGGCATTTTGCATTTATATTTATGAAATAAATAGATTTGCATTTTTTTCCTTTTTAAAATAATTTGTTTTTGGAACTGTGGTAACAGTATCTCATAAAATAAATCATGAAATGTTTCTTACTTTTCAACTTTATGGATGAGTTTATGTGGAAATAACATTTCTTCATTAAGTTTTTGGTAGTATATGGCAGTAAAACTAACATTTGTTTTCTTTTTATTGTTGTTGTTGAAGGATTTTAATTATGAATTAAATTTAATTTAATGGAATAGAAATTATGAGTTGTTTTTAAAATAGTGAGTTTGTCAAGAGATTAACCCAATTTATCTACAATTTTAAATCTATAGGTAGGACATTAATTGTAATATAATTTTTTGTGCTTTAGTGTACAGTTACATCCCTTCTTTCATTCTTTCCTATTTTCAAATTGATTCATCTCACCAAAGATTTATTAATTTTAGACATTTGATGGTGGTAACTTTTGAAATATAAGAGTACTTGTTTATAATGGTTCAATGACATGCCTAGAAGAAAATAACATGAAATAATAAAGACTAAAATTTATGAATAGCATATTGAGGTCTTACTATATAACAGGTTTATTTTCTTTCTTTCATGTTTTTATTTTCATAGCTATTTACACAAAGAGGTTTTATATTGTGCTTACTTCACAGCAGAAAAATTGGAGATTTAGTTAACTTACTAAATTAAGTAATATGTCTACAGTTACATTAAGAGGTATTATAGAGATATGATAGGACTCATATCTGTAACTACAAAACATGTTTAACCTCAGGTCATCATCATCTTATTCTCCTCAGTGTTCTCACACAGCATGAGAAAGAGGCTGCAGTTTGAGGAAGACCTCACAGTTTATAATTTTGGCCATGCAGTTATTAACAAAAGGCCTTTAAGTTAGATTCCTCTATAAAGTAATGATAAACTCATTGCTTTTTTAAAAAATGAAAAGCATAGATATATGTCATCTTTCAACTTACAGAAAATAGCATATAATAAACTACTTTTTATTAAAATATGAAAATAAAAAATAAAATTTCTTTAAGTAATTATCATTGCTGATAATCAATTTAATTTTTTAAAGTTTGTCTTTAATCAATATTTAATCTGATAAAAGTGAAAATAGTAACCTAATGTATATAATTTTAATGTTAATATATAGCTATTCAAAAGGTTATAAAATCACTACACTAATTTTGACAAAAAATTGACTTCTAAGGGTGTTTTTGTTACTGATGAGAGAATAAAAGATAAGGGCTGAGATTTAGCTAACTAGCATTTAATGTAACATTATATAATCATTTGCAAATTGTTGATATTCTGAATACTTCTCTCACTAGAAACTTTCTGTATTTGCTGGTAATGGAAAAATCTATTCAAAAATTTTCTCAATTTAAAATTTTCCAAACTGTGTAGCCAAACAAAAACAGATTCTTCTTGTAACCAATAGCTGAACCGTAGATAAATAAGACGAAAGAAATTTCTAAAGTTGGAATACATTCTTATTATACTCAAAATAAATAAGAAACCATACGGAGGTGGGAAATTAGCATAAACTTATTTGGATCAATCTGGTAGTAAAATGTTATAATTATCTGGGATTTAAATTGAAAGTACAGTGAAATCATTTAGAGTTTCTAATAAATACACTAAACTAATAACTAAGGAAAAGGATAGTGAAAGGGAAAGGAAGGAAGCAGTAGCTAAATTCAAAGTCAGAGATAAAGCTTTAGGTAGAGCAGAGTTTAAGCCTTAGCTGCAAGGGGATTGCATCCTGACCTTTATAAGACAGGAAAGGTCAATTGAGATGGAAGCTAGATCAGTCTCTTGTGGCAGAAATTTCTTGAGGCTTTCCTCGTCTTGCCCTTAGTCATTTAAGCAGTGATGATGCTTATACTGACAAACATCTGTTCAGCAAAACTGCTACGCTCAAATGATTAGTTAATTTTTAAGGACTTTTTTGCTGATCTATTTATCTTTCCTCAAAAGGAGTTTAATTTTATTTTAGGATATAGTTATACTGAAGTATAATCAGAGAACAGTCAACAAATAGACCAACGTGACTATTTAGGAAAAAAAAAAGAATGCGTACAGAGTTGCTGGTATGAAAGAAAACAGTACATATTAATCTAAATTTAAATAGTAATTTATTCACTGGTCCACTTTTTTCTTTCAGTTTTGGGGATAAAGTGATAAACAAGGGAGGCTTAAACCTGGAATTAAATGACATAGACAGTACAATAATTATTTAAGTAAATATTTTAACTTTCAAAAAAATTTTAAATTTTAAATTTAAAAATTTAACTTTCAAAAAAATTAAATTTAAATATTTTAACTTTCAAAAAAATCTTTTAAATTTTAACTTTTAAATTTCATGAGAACATTAATGAAATTATTTAATTTTAAAAGGGAGATAAAACTTTTCTGATCAAGTAATGACTAGGCTAGAATTGAACAAAATAAAAGACAAATGAAGGGTCTAAGTTAGGCAAAAGGAGGGGCATTCCAGATATTTCTGTGTGTGAGGGTTCTATCAGGTAACTGATAATGCATTTTGAAGAATTTAATTGAAATGTGTTAAAGCAAGATGAAGTATACAGAGAGGTTTGGAAAAGGTTAAGGAAGTCAACAAGAAAATGATAAAGTACATAGGAAGCAGAAGCAACACAAAGCCCTTCCATTGCTAATTCTACATGGCAGGGTAAAGGCATCATCAAAAACTAGTAAATCTGTAATCCATTGGAGAAGGCCAAGACAGGAGTTATAACTGATGGAACAGGGTCAAAATATGTCATGGCAGAAAGGAAAGGGCAAGGCTCTCCTTATATCGCTATAATCTGAGAATGACAAATAGTTTGGGGCAAGGGAAGGAAAACCAAAATATCAGTCAAATGTTAGAATAAGTGCCAAGAATGAAGAATAAATGAATAAATTCTATTTGACTGTTGAGGAACATAAAACATGTTCAATGTCTACTCTTTCTTGCTGTCAATTTCCACAAGTTATAAGGAGAAATATTAATTGTATGGTTCAAGGATGTGCACAGGAGTGGGCAAATGCAGGTGCAGGCACGTGTGCACAAACACACACCTTTCTGTATAAGAAACTGGAAAGACAAGATTTTATGTTTACTGGTTCTGTTAAAGAAAAAAAAACATTTTTTCTCAAAGTTATTCATGTAACTAGTTAAAGACAGTAAGATAAACTTCATTCAGGGAACTATCAGAATCCTACCAGGTTTAGGGACCACTGCCATGAAGATTTGCTGAGAGACAGAGGTTTAGTTCAAATCCAAATATGAAAAGGAAAATTAGGAATTTATATTCAAATGTAGAATGGGCAGATATGTTATAAGTAAGGTTGGGTGGAATTCTGGCTAACACAATTTTTGTTGAAGGCAGGTCAGGATGTCCACATGTCCCCTAAGGAATGGTAGAATATATAGATCTAGAGGGTGATCATACATTGATGGTGGAGGATTGTGAATAAAGTACTTTGAAGGATTTTTACTAAAATTATGCATGTAGAGAGGACTATGGAAGTTGAAAAGTCAAGGCTTTGTTGAGAAAAGAGTTAAGAGTAGTATAAGTGGAGTTCAGTCAAGGATACACTTTGTCAGTCCTACCATTGTTTCTTGTGGTACATAGCAGTGAAAGACTTAAAACAGGATTAAAATACATGGTGGGGTGTGATTGCTTCTGAGAGTGATCAAAAGGGTGAAGTTGACTCAGAGGTCTATTATGCGCACATATCAAAGAAGGTAGAGAAATGCAGGCGCAGGTTTATGTTGTAATAGTGAAGGAAATAAATAGATCAAATCTTAGGGCTTTATAGGAAATCACGAAGAGGATGTGTTTAAAGTAAGCTCAAATATAGCAACATCAGATAGCTACCCAGAGGCCCTGGATGCCCCTGGTTTTGTCATCCTGAAACAGTAATTCATTCTGCAGTTAGAAGATTCACTGCACACAAGTATGTCTCATGTCTATGCTTTATGACTAACAGCAATTTTATTGACCTCAGTGTCCAGGAATGCAGACCGGAAATAACACTGTCTGCAGGCACAGCAGGTCATATTTATGATATAAAAGGCAAAAGTTTGTTCATGATTCATTATCTGCAGCTACTTCCCTACCTTTTTCACTGACATTGAGAAGAAAGAAAACAGTGATTGATGAGCAAGAAAGAATATAAGAGAAGAAAGATAAAGTGTCATAAGGTCAGTTCAGGAGTAACTGAGAGCAGAAAGGATACATTTTTTAAAACGATCTTTATCATACAAGATTGAATTTACTATATGTGATTTCTCTTAAAACTTTAGATATTTGTAATTATATATATAGACACAAACTAAATGCTCTTTTTACAAGCAGTATATAGTACCTTGAGTTCTTGTATGAATCTGAAATTCCACTGAAAAAAGATTCATATTTTTAGTGCAATAATAATATTTTTTATCTTACTTTAAAAGCTACAGAGCTGTTTTAAAAAAATCACTGATCTCTGTGTATGATCAAACATGAAACATATAAGAAATTTGAAACAGATAGATGAAATTTAGATGAAAGTTATTCTTTATAGAAAAACTCAAGTCCCAGTGATTTATAACTTTGATGGGATTCATACAATGGAAAACACACAAACTGAAACACAAAAGATGATTACTTCAAAAGGTCTTTTGATCAAATTATAAAAGAACATGCTAGAAGTTATAGAGAGAAAAACAGAAAAGAATCTGAGAAATTGTAACTTTCCTATCCAGTTTGCCATCAAGAGCTTTGGAAGATTATGTTTGTTAAACATATAAAATCTCTCAGATTGAATATTAGTAAGGTTAAATTGTCCTGGAATAATAATAATTAAATAAGTAGTTTTATTTACAATAACATCAACATTCAAATTTCCTTTTTTAATAAATGCAAATTTTCTCAAGGTTAAAATAAATTAATTTCAGATGTAGAACAAAACTATATGTGTGTGTATATATATATTTATTTAGGTTGCAATATTTTTTAAGTTGCTAAATTTTCTTTTACAAGAAATAACTGGTCCAGACAATCTGCACAGCATATATGAAACCCTTACTAAAAAAGCAAATAATCAAAGAGCCAGACTGATAACATCCTCTGACCAGAGAATTTTGAAACAAATGTATTAATGCATTTTACAAAGTGAGAGTAGCAAAACTAGCTTCAAGGCTCAAACTGAAACTAGTTCAAATTTAATTTGGAAATAGGAGTAAAAAGAAAGGATTTTTTTTTTAAATTTTGGGTTATTTATCAGTTGTGATCATGCTATATACACCCTGTTTTTGTTTACTTTATTTTTAGGAAATTCTTGGAGATGGGTCCTGGAAGGGTTTGAGGGTCTCAGCCTGTTAACTGATGTTATTACAAGCTTGAAGAATCAGTTCATCTCTACCACCTCAAATGCTTCATTTGCTTGCCAGAACACTCTAAACATGAATAAGAGGGTTATTGGTTTGGACATCCTTATGAAATGCTAAGGCTCTTGGCAACTGAGGAGCATCTTCCTCCAAAAATTGCATTATGTTCTTTAGCATTCCAGCTGTAATGTTGTAGAAATCATATATCCTGTAAACCCCAGTTAGCCAGGTGTCCTCCAAACTCCTGCCTAATAAAGGATTCTTGCCAGCATAATAATGAAGTCTCACGATGCTACAGCACTGCTAGTCTTTATCCAGCAGCTTCAGGCCTGCCGTGAAATGGGCTTTCTCGGGCTTAATTAGGCCAGCATTTGGCAAGAAGCACCTCAAAACCTCTTCTCTAGAAATGGGTAATCAAATACTCACTTCTTATGCTTTCTGGAATAATCCATCAGAATAAAGTTCCAGTGAGGCTTCTTATCCTTTAAGCTTCCATTTTTATCCACAGTCTTAAAAAATCACCTTGAGAATTTAAAGAGAAAAGTCAGATTCCTTGCATTTCGGGATGACAAATGTACTCTTCGGCTTTGGTGAGTGAGGTAGCAATCTTGCAAATAGCTTCATCATAGTGTTGACAAGAATTATGGTCCAATGTGTGGTTATGGCCCAAGCTGGTAATTCCTTCACTGTCTCTTCTTAGTCTTTGCTATTTGGTAGATAAAGTAAAAACTAAAAGCCTATATATCTATATTAATCAGAGTTCTCCAGATACAAAGAATGTGTTTTGTAAAAAGCTGACATAAGTGGAGCCATTCTTTTTTTAAATGGAGCTAAGCATCCATTACAGAGAAATGCCATTACCTGCATTGTGTAAACAAGGCCAAAGACCTTTGGACCAGGCCACAAGCAAAGTCAGTGGTAATATTGTCGGAATAGGATTATTGCAAATTTCTACTGACTTCAGACACAGAGAATTGATGTACCCCTGAGGTGGGGCAATGAAGGTGTGAAGATGGTCTTGCTACCTGAAAACTAAAGTCTTTACTAAGAAATATTAATAAGAAAACATTTGCCAGATCAATTGTTTTGTATCAGGTACCAGGGGAAGTTTTAACTGCTCAATCAATTAAACAGTATCTGGTACAACAGCTACAGTTGGAGTCACAACTTGGTTAAATTTACTGTAACCCATTATCATTTACAAAGATTCATCTCTCTTCTTACAAGTGACTTGGCTGCTTCTTCATTCAAGGCATTTTGAATTTGAAAAAGGGCTTAATCTGGGATTGACTGAAGAGTCATGACCCTCTGTTTTATAACTTAGATTAGACTTTTGTTCACTTGATCTAGAAAATTTTTTCTTATAAAAATCAACTGAAAATTTAGTAGAGTTCCTATTCATTTCCCTTCTAGAAACAACATAATTACTATTCAATGCTTTGCATATGAAAGATTCAGACTCTTCTACTGTGCATTAAGGTAACCGTACCCCGTGTTACTCACCCTATCATGGTATTTGAGTGTCACTCTTTGCCTATTCCATTCTGGAATCCAATTACATCTATTTCATTTAAGTTTCTAAATTCAGTTACTATAACATATTATTATAAGTCCTAGGTTACAGAGAAGAGAGATCCCAAGCTCTTCTGAGGCTCCCTCACAAATTTATTTCTCACTGTCATGATTAAATTTGTTTCATCTGGACACTTCTGTGGTGGATGAGTAGTTCTTAGAGGACAAACCCACACAAATGTCACTAAATCTTTAAATCCCTGTTCCTACAGTAAAGCAAAGCAAGTATATCATTTCTAATCCACTTACAATGGGCCACTTTTTGTCTTTATTTCAGTCAAGCAACTAAACAAACTGTTAGAGGCCTTTCTAAATCCCCAATCTGCAATTTAAGTGCAGAATCTCTGCTTAGTATGCCCATATTCATAGATATGGCCTGATTCAACTTTATGTTCCTTCTCTTAAAGCCATGGTCACAAAATGTTTTGCAAAATTTAAGCCTGTCTGTGAGGAATAATCAAAGCATGTACATTGTTCTCCTTTTCCCATATATTTCCCCCTTCTCCTTTTTCACAAATTTTGCCACCTGGGTTGTTTTTGTAAGATTTGTAGAACCTGACCAGCAGAATTGCTTGAAGCAGATGTGAAAAGATTAACAAACAGTTGTGTTTTAGGATATGCACTAGTTGTTGCAGATGTACTGGGATGTCAAACCCTCCAAATCCCTCACAGAGCACTTGGTGATTATGAACATAGGACCCACAAATAGGCATCAACAGCCACAGTACCTGCACAATGAGAACTCCTTACCTCCCCTTTCTCTGGCAAATCCCATACTTCCTCCAACTTCCACTGACTCTTTAAAGCCCAGCCCTCTTAACAGAAGGACCAGATCCTTCCTCCATATGTAACTAGTCATGTGCTAAAGTTAACTTATTTGCTGTAAGAGCCATTGTCATAGAATCTGTCCATTCACAATAGACAGAGGGTCCATATTAGGTTGATTACATTGTCATTATACCACATCCCAATTTTCAATAACATATCCTTCCTGGTTTCCTGAATATATAAATTAAAAAACTCACGTACTTAATTCCTTTAGAATGTGGTGTACTTACTCCCATGTGAGGGTGGATCTGCTAGGATTTGAGTATAGTTATAGATCCAGAATAAAAGAAGGGTGGTGGGGGATAGGTCTGAAGAGAATCATCTTTGTCTTGCCTGGCAATGGCAGAAAAGGTCATAACCTGAAGCAAAAACAGGATTCATTCTCTCCATACAGTGATAGAGAGGTAGCTGCTACTGGCAGAGAACTTGTCAGAGTTTTTGACTTAATATACCGCTTTCATCAGTGTCTTCCCACACATCTCCAATTTGAATTTTAGGACCCCATTCTTTCTCAATGAGTGCCCTCTCTTTAATAGTAAACATCCTGTGAGACTGGGTATTCAATTTGCATTGTTAGTCAGTCACGCAAAAAATGAGATTCTGGATTTGGTTTTTAGCAGGAGATAAGGGTCTCTTTCAGGGCAAACATAAAAGCTTTCTGATTATTTATGTGGTGCATGTGCTGGGAATTTGAATCCCTGAGCTCATCGTTTATAGTCCCACTTTGTCCAGCAAGATTAGGAATAACCCTCCAGCCTCATTATATTCATTTGTTTGACAAAAACATTTGGAAGTACCATAAACACTGTCACTCAATCTTTATTTCTTATAAATTAGTAATAACTTTTAGTGATATTTTCATCTCTACTGCCAAATCATGCCATGGCTTTTCAGTAATCTTTGTAATACTTGGGGCAGATTTAATAATAGCTTTAAATCTAATCATGAATGTTTGCTACAGAAATCCCAGAACCAATTTATTTTTTTGCAAAGATTCATTTTATTTATTTATGCATATAAGAGCTGGGGTGCAGGCAGAGGTGCAGAGGGTAAGAGGATTCACCAGAAGCAGAGGAGGGAGAAGAACAAGTGGATCTACTGAAATACACTGCTGATGGAGCAGCAGGCAAGACAGGAGAGGTCTCCTGCACCATGTAGGTTAGGTCACTGCCTGAGGATTGGGGGATCAAACTTATGCTGCAGTGGCTACTTTAATGTCTGTATTCATCAGAGTTCTCAAGAGAATTAGAACCAATGGGATGCACGTGTGTATAGAGAATTTCAGCATAAAAATTCGACTCACACCAGCATTCCATAATCTAACATGGGCCAGCAGAATGGGGGTCACTGCAGAACTAGTGGGTGGTTCCAGTCTGATGGCCTAAATACAAAATCAGGAGAGCTGATGGTACAGATGAACTGTAAGGGCGGTATGCTGGTGAATACCCTGTTACTTGGGGAGGAGAATATTTTTGTTCTATTTGGATCTTGAAATGACTGGATGAGTCTCACCCATGTTATGGAGGGTGAGCAGCTTTATTCATTTTTCACAAAGTTAAATGTTAATTTCATTCAAAAGTGCATGTTGTGTTGATACATACCATTATTTATCATAATATCTATAATTATGAAAATTACAGAAAGTATTTCTTAGTTTAGTGAACTTGATAATTTCTATTGATGTCTCATTTCTGGTTCTTTCAACTTCTAATGCCTGTGTTGTTGTAAAGAGACTTTTTATACTCATATATATTAAATAGTCTTTTTATATACATAAATCAAAAATGTTTTAGGAATATGTTTAATTGCAAGATGTACCTAGAATTATGACAGGTAAGTATGCAATAGCTGTATGTGTGTGTAGGAAATATGAAAATTTAAAAATTGACACATTTGTGGAAAAAGACTCTACCAGTAAGGAACAATAGCATTTTCTTTTGCCTCAATATAAAACATATTTTTAAAGATTTATTTATTTATGCACACAAGAGCTGGAGTACAGACCAGAGTTGTGGGAGGTGAGAGGATTCACCAGAGACAGAGTGGGAACCAGAACAGGCAGACTGACTGAAATACACTGTTGAGGGGAGCAGCGAATGAGGCAGGAGAGGTCTGCTGTGCCATGTGGGTCCCCTCCTAGGCTGAGGATCAAACTCATGGTGCCGTGCTGCAGATGACTCATAGTGCAGTGCTAAACCTGCTGTGCCACCAGGGAGGCCCAATATAGAATATTCTTTCTCAATTCACTCCTTATAATTTATTGTCACTCAGCATTTTGTTCACACTGTGTATATCCAGAATACAACTGACCCTTTATTCATTCAGAAATACTATATGCTTTGTACTGATTACTAGCTGGGCGTGCAATACCAAAAAAATATTTTTCTGCTTTATAGAGATTTTGCACTAGAAAGTAATATAGGAATAAATCAAAAACTCAAAAAATAAATTATGCTTGGTTCTATAAAGGAAAGAAATATGGTGCTTTAGAAGAATATAATTCTACCAAGGCTGTAGAAATTAGAGATTGCAGAATAGATGTTCTGAATAAGTTATGGAGAATTACTTAAACAAAATGTTAGTGTAGTATAGCAGAATAGCCTAATTATTCCTAAATTATATACTTTACATAATTACAAAATAAAATAATATAGATACATATACTACTACTACTTTTATAACACTACTAGCTAAATGCATGTAATTTCTTAGCCATAGCTCTAGCACATATCTCAACACCACTCCAGAGAGTAAGTATTTTACTTGAATTATATAAATCAGATCAAAACTCACCAATAAGCTTTCAGGGCTTGTCCACAAAGGAATTTAGGGAAGTTGTCTCAAAATCTCACAGATTTCAGATGTCTGTGTGGAGTAAAGATGAGCATTAGTCAGTGATGTTTGATTACTGATTTCAAAGTCCCACCTTCATATGTGTATCTGAATCTATTTCATTTTACTCTTATCTGTTGTTGATATTTGCTGTACAATACCCAGAATTTCATTTCTTTAAACTTTTTTCCTGAGGTGTACCAACTTTCCCTGTGAAGGCAATTCATTTCTAGGTACAATTTACAAATTGCAAATTATTCCAAAATTTAGTTTCTCCATCTTCTATTGAGACGTCATCAAAGTAGAGCAAAACTATAGTACAACAGGAAGAATGGGAAAAATAATTAACTATGTGAACACTGGTTTTAAAAATAGCAAACTTTCTTTTTGTATCCTTTCAGGCAGTATGAATGCATCTACTCTGTGAAAACAAGGTAAGAAAGGCATGCATGTGATTAGAAATTATTTTCTCAATTCAAAGTGACATTCAGGTACTCTGAAGTCCTTGTCTCTGTTTCCAGATAGAATGATTATTTAACTTTCCTGAATAGGTGGCTATCTTTATTCCACTTCCAGGGAGGATTCTATTAGAGTTATCAACAACTGTCATACAAGTTGATCTAAACTCTGGAGTAGAAACATTTCATTTTGACTTTCACTTATTTGTATATTATTAATTGTTTTAGTCAGAAAAATAGCTTTTTTAGCTGTGAATTTTGAATCAGAAAAATGAGTTTGATAAACCTACAATTAAGTTCTGTAACTTCTATTTGAATTCATTTTTATTCCATTTAGTGGGAAGAGCAGTTAACCTGCCCGTTATATTCAGATATTTTCAGATTGTGTAGCTAAACACAAATAAATGTAAGTGTCATTTCATGATCTCAGTTTTAGTTCAGATTCCACTGCTAAGTATTGTCTTGCATAAAATCATAGAATACTTTATAATAAAATGGAAATTAATTAAAATGTTAGAAGAATTTTAAAAATAAATATGCACTGAATGCATATTATTGCTCTTAGTGCCCTACTGTTCATTAAAAGGAGGGTTTTTTGTTTTCTTTTGTTTTTTTTTCCCTCTATTTACCCTCTTCCCCCTTTAGTTTCATTGGCTTATTTATTTTTTTAAAAAATGGGCTAACAGTTTCTCTACTAGAAAAATGATATGCAAATTAATTGGTTATTTTTTTAATAATGTTTATAGAAGCTTTACAGATGGCAATCTGTGGGAGAAATTAAGATGATTACAGTTTGAAATACAATAGACATATTTAGATTCCAAAGAGAGAACTTTATATTTCATTAAAAGCATTGAAAATTGATGGTGTAAGTATAGTAAAAACTCAATTAACTGGTACCTGACTTGTCTGAAATTTTAATTAGCCATGTTCCCCCCAGATTTGATTTTTAGAAGATAATGATAAATGAAGACAGGGAATCCCACACTGACAGAAATTTGAACAACACATTTAATCATGATATTTTCCTATTCAAACATGTTCAGTTAGTCTCCTTGATTTTCAATTTCTTCTTCCCAACAGCTTTACACTTTTCTAATTTCCAAATACAATGGGAGCTATCTTCTCATAAAACACAAATCTTGATTATGTCAAAGATGGCACCAAAGGAATTTATTTGATTTTTTTAGGGGAGAATAATATGGAAGTTGACCCATAGCACTGCACTCAGAGGGCACTGTACTTGGGGCAAAACTGGCATACCTTTTGGACATCAGAGACTGGCATGGACTGTACCAGAAGGGAGACTGAAGTGATTCATCCTTCATTAAGCAGGAGGTGGCTAGTCAGAAATTCCTGGAGTTTGTGGTCCCTGGTGGGAGGCTCACCTCATGAACTAGAGCTTTACCATATGGAATGTTACATTGTTAAGGGAGGGGTGCTCAATGGTATGGCAGTCATTTACTGAGGGGAGGTATATGTGAAGGAGCTGAGATACTACCAATGTGTAAGTTCTCCAGTAAAGGGAAGAAGATGTATGCATGGACTCTGTAATTCCCTTTCCTCACACCTCCCAGGAATGGTACAGATCTTGTGGAATACACTGACAATCATGAGTCTACAGAGACTTGGGTCTGGAACATCAAATAGAAGAGCAATATTGGCAGTACCACAAGCATGAACCAGTCCTCTAACCCCGCTCCCACCAGCAACTGGACCCCTCCAGGACCCTTCTCTGCCCACTGACTAAGAAGCTGCAAGATCAGGTCTACAGATCTATGGAATTCTGGAAGACAACATCAACAATCAACTGAAGCAGGGAAAAAATATGAAAATCTAAAGCAGTAAGATGGATAAGTGGAAAAAATAATAACACATGGCACCTTATGAAAAATGTTAACAAAACCACAAAAACATGAAGAATTGTATCTTCCCATCAGATACAGAATTAAAAAACGTCATGATAAAGAAATGTAAAGAATTGGAGGAAAACTCTGAAAAAACAAACACATGATTAGAAATAAAATTAATGAGCAGAAAATAGAATTCAAAACTTTAAATAAGGATAACAGTGATACAATATGAAAAATTATTAATAAAGGAAATAAAAACATCTAAAGAAAACCATGGCAAGAGAACAGACCAAATGGAACATCAAGTTAGTAAAGATGGTAAATCTAAATGGACTCACCGGGAAGGAGAAAGAAATATTAAGGAAAAAAAAAGTGACAAATCGTTTTGAGAATTTTTTTACATTAGAAAAGGCAACAACAAAAAAAGTGGACATTACAGAAAAGTAAGAGATGGGAACAGAGATTTTATTCATACAAATAATAAAGAAGATTCCAAGCCCAAGGAAGAAGCTAAATGTACAAACCTATGAATCTAAAAGAACACCTGGTTATCACAATGTAAAGTACCTGTGCCAAGACATACAAAACTCTCAATGTTCAACATCACTCATAATCATAGAAATGCAAATTAAAACCACACCAGTAAGAATGGCACAAATTAAAAAAAAAAAAAAAACAGCAATGACAAATGTTGGTGAGGATTTGGAGAAAAAGGATTTCTATGACACTGCTGGTAGGAATCTAAATTAATACAATACTATGGAAGGCTATATGGTGGTTCCTCATATAGCTCCTCATACAGTGTACTATACATGGAGCTCCCATATAACCCAGCAATTCCACTCATAGGGGAATCCAAAGGACACAAAAACACTGATTCAAAATAATACCTGGGTTTTCCAGCTTTGAAGAGCTTCCAGCTTGTTAAGCACATGGAGATTTGGGGCGCGCATGGCAGCTCTTTGCCCCTCCCCATCGTCCTTGTCCTGTGCATCTCTTCAATCTGACTGTGCAGCTGTTAATCTATTATTCCTATTGGTCTATCTATTTCTTCATTCTCTCTCTTTCCCTCTCCTTTTTCTTCCTGTTTATTTTCTGCCTTGTTCTCTGTTTTTGGTATATTTGTTGGTTTCCTTTTCCTTTCTTTCTTCCCTGTTCTTGTTCTTTCAACATCTACTTAAACAGACTACT
>JAGFMF010012105.1:5526364-5539901 GCA_019455555.1 Galemys pyrenaicus
GCTTATGCTCAGCGAAGTAAGTCAGAAGGCAAAAGAAAAATACCAGATGGTTCCTGCCCTAGGAGGAATATAAGGGAACCAAATAAGGATCAAGGAAAGAAATAAGAACAATAATAATAATAAAAACAAAAAGAAAGAAACAAAAAACAAAAATGAAAAGACAAAGACAAACTGGGGACTCTTCATGGGGAGGGAAGAGGAAAAGGGTGGAGGGCAGATGGGAGCACGGAGGACTGAGGTAATGGTGCATTGGTGTTACATTGCTGGGAATATATCGGAATTACAATTGATGTCAAATATATGTAAATTTTTAAAAAATTATATTAGTAAAAAAAAAAAAAAACAGCGAGCAGTAAGTTACCTTTCCCTTAAATGGAAGTCTAACTTAATCTATACTTGACCAAATAGCCTTATGAAAACTCTAGCATGTGAATTTTGTGCTTTTATTCCTTAAGTTTTACCCTATCTTTCTGATATCTGTTCATAATAATTTTTCCAGTACTGACTTTTAGATGAAATTACTGACCTAGAGATATTACTAGTTCTGTCATGACTATTGCATCATTGGATGGAAAAAAACTGAGCTTTATTTTATGTTCATTCTTTTAGGTTTTTCTATCTAATGGCATATAGATTGTCATAGTAGTCTTTTAGGATCTCCTGTATTTCTGAGATGTTTGTTGTTAGCTCTCCTCTTTCAGTCATTTTGTTAGTTTTTTTTTTTTTTTTTGTCTTTGTGAATCTGATTAGAGATTTGTCTGTTTGTTTTGTGTTTTCACTTCATTTTTTAACTTTTATTTATTTATTTATTTCTGCTTTAATTTGTATCATTCCCTTCCTTCTCCTGACATTGGTTTTGTTTGTTCTTCCTTTTCTAGTCCCTTAAGATTTAAGGTTAGATTATTTATTTGAGCTCTTGCTTGTGTCTGAATGTAGGTCTCTATTGTTTTATTCCTCCTTCTTAGTGCTATTTTTGCTGTATCCCTTAAGTTCTGGTATCAATTCTTCACTTTATCTTTCTAGTTATTTTTAATTTCTTATTTGACATTCTTATTAACCTAGTAGTCATTCAGTGGTATGTTTTTTTTTTTTTTTTTTTTTTTTTTTTTTTTTNCCTTTTTGTCATTCAGTGGTTTGTTTTTTTTTTTTTTTTTTTTTTTTTTTTTTTGTGTGTGTGGTTGATTTCTAGTTTGATATTGTGGCTATCAGAGAATAAAATTTATATGATTTTAATTTTCTTGAATTTATTGACACTTGTTTTGGGACCTAATATTTGGCCTATTATGGAGAATATTCCATGTGATTTGAGAAAAATGTGCACTTTTCTGGGATGCAGTATCGTATAAAAGTCTATTTAGCTCATGTTGTCTAATTTCTTAACACTATTGTTTTCTTGTTGATTATCTTACTGAAGAGAGTGGTCTTCTATAAGTATTGTGTTGCTGCTAATCTCTGTTTTCAGGTTTGTTAGTAAGTTATCTTACATATTTTGAATCTTCTTCATTTGGGAAAGCTATCTATCTGTCTATGAATTTCTGGTAGGTCTTCATGGTGTACTGTTACCTTAATCATTATATAATGATCAGCCCTGTTATATGTTACCTTGTTTAACTAGAAATCTGCTTTAGCTGATATAATCATGGGTACCCCTGCCTTTTATCCAGTCCCATTGGCTCCTATGATTGTCTTCTTACAATTTATTTTGAATTTATGTTTATTTTTGGAGCTCAGATCAGTTTCCTTATAAAAGCAGAAATGTGGGTTTGTGCTTTTGACCCAAATGTACACTTTGGCAAATGAAATTATCAGTTCTAAAAGGCAGAACGAAATACTGGAATATTTTAAAACAGAAATACATAACCTTCAAAATATACTTTTCAAATTCTCTCTTCTACAAGTTTTCTGAAATGCATTTCTTGGCTGCTCTATTTGCCATCAACCACACTACATTTTCAGAGAAAAATGTGACCACCCTTCTCTCTAGTACACATTACATAGTAGTTACAACATCTTTCAAATTGTCCTTGTAGTCCATTTCCCCCTGTACAGTCACTGTTCACTAATTTTACCATTTCTTACACTCCTTTTCCATCTACTAGAACTTTTATTGTTTGACCAATGCATAATGCTTAGTAGATG
Organism: Galemys pyrenaicus; assembly: GCA_019455555.1. Lineage (NCBI taxonomy): Eukaryota > Metazoa > Chordata > Mammalia > Eulipotyphla > Talpidae > Galemys > Galemys pyrenaicus. Next base: position 5,528,504 of record JAGFMF010012105.1, read on the forward strand.
TTCTGAGATGTTAAGGTCTTTGGAACCTTCTTTCAGTTTTAAGAAGTGCAAAGTGCTGTGAATGTCTACTCTTCCACAATAAATAACATCACTTGAAAAATAAATGGCACTCATAATTTGAAAGAAACCCCTTAAGTTGTCATTCCATATCTCTTAGCTGATATACTGTATAATTAGAAGTTCCTAAGTGCAATTCTTCAAAGAGAAGCTGGAAACAGAGTTCATATATTTGTCAGTGAGTAATACTTAGAATATTCAGTTGCCCTGTGGTTAAAAATTAGTCTGTTCTTTCCCTCCAAAAGTGTTATAGCCACTTGACAACAAGTCATTTGTTGAAATAAATTATCTTTATGTGATTCATCCCTTCAAAGAGGGATGGCCTATATATTGTGGGGCATATTTTTTTTTTAAGATTTTATTTTACCAGGGGGAAATACATGATTTTATACTTACAAACAAACAAAACTCAGCAGTTTTTCAGCCACATAAGAAAATGGTATTCATGAAACCTAAGCCACATGTACTACATTCCTAGGAGTCAATTATTTATGATCCATAATTACTGATAACTAGAGGAAGTAATTTAATGAGAAGATTTTACCTGTAAATGATTTATCTTTCAAACCATAAGTGGGTAAGTAATGCAAGCTCTTAGATATTGTTAGCTGCAGCCATCTCCACACATTCCAATGGGTGAGACGTTTTAAGAGGATAGTGAGTAGTAAAATAATTCAAAGTAAGCATAGTCCCATCAACTTGAGTTTATGCTGGTATATTCCTTAAAGTAACAACTCTAATAACCTAGATCAACCCTTCACTTAAATGTCAAATCCCCATTCTCCCAACTAAAGTTATATAACTTCAAAACCATTTATTTCAAGATTTCACTCTTTTAAGATTTTTTTTGAAAGACACATGAGCCTGTCATTGATTCCTTTTATTTTATTATTTCTTCCCAACACCCTTACACTTTTTCCCTGCTCATTACAAAAACCCTTTAAGGATTCAAAGCCATAACTTAATGATTTACCTTATATCTTCAATAACAGAAGCCATATGAGGTTCTTATGCATATAGGCATTTATATGTATCAATTTTATGCTTCTGCTGCACAGTATAGAATATATTCTTGGGTAGTTGTATTATTGTCCTATGAAATAAAAATGTGAAAACTAGGGGAAAATTGTTTTTATTCTCATATATATAATAGTTAAAATATAATATATTATCCAATATAAATAATATGTACTATATATTTTCTAATATAAAGCAACTACATGGGTGTATATGTATTCATAAATTGTGATAATATTTAGAGAGATTTAAGAGTAATTTAAGTTTAGAATCATATAACATATTGTCAGTTGTGTCAAAACTAGAACACATCACTTTTTACTAGATTATGTCTTTTAATGAATAACTGAAATTTACCATGCATGATACTTTCTTGTCCTTTGTAGTTGTACAAGAAAAATTTCAAGTTAAAAAAAACAAGTTAAACAGGAAAGGGAAACTTTTCAATACTACTGCAACTGAGGTTGAAACTATAGCTATAGAGGAGCAAGACTGAACTCAATTCTACTCAAATAAAAAATAGGAAACGTTTTAAGTGCTGGAATGAGTGAATCAAAATTTACTAGAGTGTAATAGGGGGAGCTTAATCAATGTGATCAGGCTACCTTTGGTTACTAACTAATACTTGCAGAAGTTAGGCTCCTACCCTCCCACAGAGATCAGAGATAGTGATCTAATCCTTGATAATTGTATTTCAAAAGGTTGGCTTCTTAGTCATTGAGAAAAATGTTCTTGGGCTGTAAAAGTGGCAAGAGACTAAAGATAAAATTTAAATCTCAAAGGAAAAAAAATAATCTATAATTGCACGTTCTTGAAAGCAAATGATCCAAGAAAAGGGAGATTAGTATCTGCAGTCAGGAAGAAATTTGTCCTAAGTTTCATCAAACTGAGGGAAAGTTATTGCCAATTATCACGGTCAAGGTATTTTAGAGTAGAAAAAAACACTGTATTTTATAACTTTATCCTTCCCTGAAGGTGATCTGGACCTAAATTAATGTGTAGCATCACCAAAACATAGACAATAATTATAGTTTAAGTAAAGTTGAAGTCAGGTTAAGCTTCTCTTCTGTGCAATTTATACTGTTTTTCCTTTGCCATTTTCTTCTCTTTTGAATCATGCAGTATAAGTGTTCAGAAGTTTATGACTCCTTTTGATTCTAAAACACCACCTTAGCAGTAACCCAAACATAGACAAAGGAATGAAAAACTGGCCTTATTTGCATATAAAATGCCTCCTATTAGGACCATGTAGTTAGCTAAGAATTCAACATCCCTCAGTTTTTCTGTTGCCATGTGAAATAAGACCTTAGGGAATTCAGAGGAAAAATGATCCTAATTTGATCCTAATTATCTCTTTTAATTAGAGAATTTCAATATTCCTTAGTGAAATTTACAGAGGTATCACAAGAGCAGTACAGAATTTCTCAATTTTATAATTAGAAAAGGCCTTGGAAATTATCAGATTCAACCCGTTTATTTTACAGACAAATGAAGTAAGATGGAAGAGTTTGCCAATTGGATATATATCTTACTCCTTTCTTCACATGTGAATATACATACAAACAACATACACACACACAAATAACACTAAAAGTGATAGAATATTCTCTTACCAAATTTCCATATACCTAACTTTCATTATGATATATATTCCATGAAGAGGCAGTTTACAGGATATTATAATTTCTATGATTTATGATTATATTATATTTAAAACTAGTATATTGCACTAGTAAAAGTTATGATAAATACTTGATAAATATTTTTATATCATTTAATTAAAGGTCAGTTAGATATTTTAAATTATACCTCAGTTACCAAAACTTAGAGTGCCTAGTTAATTTCATTCTCATTCAGATAAAATGAACTTTGTGACCTGGTGAATGAGAACCAGGATTCTCAAATTGTTCATTATCCAATTGCCTCATGACTACTTTCATTTTTGTTCTAATTATTTTTTTAAAAAGATCTATTTATTTATACACACACGCACTGGGGTATAGGCCAGAGGTGTGGGGGGTAAGAGGATTCACCACAGACAGAACAGGGAGCAGAACAGGCAGATCCACAGAAGTACACTGCTAAGGGGAGCAAGGGGCAAGGCAGGAGAGGTCTGCTGAGCAATGTGGGTCCCCTCCCTGGCCGGCAGCAAGGATCGAACTCGTGCTGCAGTGTCTGCGGTTTGCTTCATAGTGCGTTGCTTAACCCACTGTGCTACCAGGGAGGCCCAAGTTCTAATGTATTTCTTAACCAACCCAAATTTAAATTTTCAGGAAACAAGAAAATCTTTATATTTTAAAGAGAATCCACTTTTAAATAAAGAGTGAATATTTATCTTGTAGTAATTGTATATTATTAAGTCATCTTTTCATGATTAAAACAATGTGAGGTATTAGATGTTTTTGTATTCTCAAAATTTATATATTGCAATCTTAATCTTCAATATAATGGTATGAAGAAGGTAGATCTCTTGTTGGGTAATAAGGTCATAAAGGCACAGCCCTCATGAGTGAGATTGGTGCCCTTACATAAAGAGACAGAATATTCTTCAAATGAGCTGTTTTTTTTAATTAATTATTTGCTTAGCTAGTCTATCTAATATTGAAAGTGGGATACTAACATCACCTATTATTTGTATAGCTGCCAATATAGATAGATTTGTCCATATCTACTTCATAGACTGAGACCAAAGGAGCATTAAGGGCATATACAAAACTTTCCACTCAGTAACAGAAGAATGCACATTACTCTCAAGATCATAAGAAACATTCCCTAGAATAAGTCACGTTAGATCACAAGCAAGTCCTAAGTAACTTAAGATCAAAATAAATTCATGTATCTTTCCTGACTTCAGTGGAATAAACTAGAAATTGTTAATGATGAGAATATGTGTCAATTCAAAAATAAGTGAAAATTAAACAACACACTCTCCATTAACCATTGGATCAAAGAGAAAATCAAAAGGTAATTCTTTCAGAAGTATCAAAATAAACAAAAAACATAACACACCAAAACTTAATGAGATACATATCCCAAATGACTGGCAACCAAAGCAAAAACAGACTAATAGGGTTGTATCAAACTTAAAAGATTCAGCATAGCAATTTAACAGAGTAAAAAGGTAACCTACAGAAAGACAGAAGATATATGTAATTCATGTATCTGATGAAGAATTAATATCTAAAATATGTAAAGAATTCATATATCTCAGTAACACAAAATAATAACCAAACAAAAATATCAGTAAAGACATTTCTCAAAAGAAGAGATACAAATTGTCAACATATATGTGACAGGAGCTTAGGATCATTCCTCAGGATACTATGAGGTGAGATATCCTGTGGTAAACATAAGCATGCATTATTATATATTTCACTACAACTTCAAGTAATTGTTTTCCCACATCAGTTTAGGAACAGATGTTCAATGTTTACTGTTTTTTTTTTTTTAAGAATCATTTATTTATGCATACAAGAACTGGGGCACAGGCCAGAGGTGAGGAAGGTGAGAGGATTCACCAGAGACAGAGTGGGGAGCAGAATAGGCAGATCCACTGACATAAGTGCTGAGGGGAACAGTGGGCGACACAGGAGACATCTGCTAAGCCATGTGGGTCCTCTCCCTGGTCCGAGATGGAACTCGCGCTACTGTGCCTCCTATGCTTCACAGTGCGGCGCTCAACCCGCTGCACCACCAGGGAGTCCTTATTTACTGGTTTTATCTTTGTCCTATTCTGTGTGTAGGTATGCTTACTGTATGTTTACAGGTGGCAAACTAAAATTAAGAAGAGTCATTGAATAATCATAAGCACACCAGATAGTGAGTGAATCAAGGGACCTGAGCCCTAATTTAGAAATAATAGTAACAAAAATGTGACTTTCGGCAAATCACTTCTCCTCGCCATGATTTCTCTCCAAAAGGCAAATAAATAAGAAAACATGATTTTAAAATTGAATTTGGTTTCAGGAAATTTTATTCAATTCAGAATAAATAGTATGTGGTTTTATAGCTACCGCAAAACAGTATTTTGAAATGCTGACTACTCCCATGCAAATTAACAGTGATTTGAAATATCATAAGAAATCCAAAATGCGCTTAAGTTGTGGTGTAAGTTACACCTGCATTTTTAAAATTCTATTGCAGTGGAAAAATATATGTGTGTATGTTCATAATAACCCTGAGCAAAAGAAATAATAAAAATTGCAAATCAGTAGGCATTTGGTTGAGGGAGAGAGGTACTTACTATGAGATTAGATGATGATCATTTTTATTTACCTTTATTTGAGTATGCCAATGCTGTTGTTTTTTAGCTGACGAATAAGCATAAATATAAGGATTTGAAAAAAATATATTTAAAATTATATACATTTTATATAAGGAAGGAGAATTAGTCTCTTATTTAATCATTTTTTAAATGGTGAAAGTGTTAGAGATGAAATGAATGGTTAGGGGCTTGATCAGCATTAGTTATGCTCTTCTGCTGAAATAAAACATGTCTGTTATGCATTTTTCTGCAAAAATTTGTATGATTGCTACATCCCCTAGATTTCCTTAGCAATAAAGGAGTCTACTTAGTATAATGATTTTGTTAAATTTCATTTTTTTATATTTCCTCTAATCCTTGAGTACCACTAACATAAATGCATTATTCTGGTTACTTATCAATATATATAGGAAGAATCAAGTAAGACCTTTTTTGAAAGATAGAGTGAAAGAACTGATTCAATGGTAAACTTTTTGTGGTTAGAAGCAAATACTGTAGATATTGTACACTTTAAAATGTCTCAGATGATCAAAATACTAGTCTATAAGACAAAGATGAGGCAAAGTTCACATAAACAGACATAGTCTTTTTATAAGACTTGTACAAAAGGTTCTTGTCATATGATATAGGATGTGAATGTTCACAATATAGAACAAAATATCAATGGGGAAGATATAATTCAATAATATAATAATGGATGAGTGGTTTCTGACCCATACTTCATGCTTTATTCTGTATTTCATGAGATATGAAAAATATTAATAAACTATCTAAATATATATATCAAGTTTAAAAAGTATATGTTTTAATTGTATTCTATGCAGGGTCTAAAAGCCAAAAATATTAGGAGGGGAATGAAGACATCAGTAATAGGTGATTACAGATTTGTTTAACAAATCTCTATAGCATAATATCATAAAAGCCCTTCTCCCATAATTGCCAACACACTGACTTTTTACTGAAGCACAGGAGTAGATGCTACATTCAAATAATGGATATGTCCGGACAATTTTTAAATGTCTAATTAAAAAAAATAAAATGACACTCAAATCCTGTGAAAGATAGAGGGCAAATAAACCCAAAATTTTGCAGACAGCATGAAGTATTTAAAATAATGACTGATGGGAATGGACAGGAACTTTGAAAAAAATCAACATCAATAAGTAACTTTGGTAAGATCCATAAAATGAGAATAAATCTTTAAAAATCTCCTTTGGAGAATAAACATACATCTTTAAATTAAAATGCAACTGCAGAAATGAACACCTCAATAAGAGATAAGGGGATGCATATCTATTACTTTGACTATTTCTAAAAGTAGGTCATGTAACTGTAATGGCTGACACATGGCAAAATCAAATTGTAGATTGTTATAACTGATGGATATAATTTATTAAAATTTGAGCTATAAAAAAAGAATTTAAATGATGTGGATATCATCTAGAATTACAGTTTTAAAGACAATACTATTCATTTCTGATATTAGATGGAATAGATCTGTATTGACAATATATGTCCCAGTGACTACTAGAACAATAATAAAACAAAAATAAGAGCAGTAAAATAATTATGACTTTAATGCAATATACTCCATTTATAAGTCTTTTGTTATCTATCTTTATTATTCTATCATTAAATTCATGATTTACATTTGTCAAAATGTGAAGAACATGCAGAAAGACACTCAGATAGAATTTAGATGATTAATAGAATGTTTTAGTCCTTTTGTCAAAATGACTTGTTTAGATTATAAAATTTCATGGGTAGACAATTTCATGACATATGAAATAAAATATTAGGTTAGAATAATATTAAAAGTAATTCTGAATGTTTTGACCTTTGCAAAGCCATAAAATATAAGGCAGCTTGGATATTTTGTTTGTATGTTTATAGTGGAATAATAACATCAAGAAAGAAACAAAAACCAAAAATGAAAAGACAAGGACAAACTGCGGACACTTGGTGGGGAGGGAAGAGGGGAAGGGTGGAGGGCAGACGGGAGCATGGTTTCTTTATAAATGAAAATTTTTGATTAATTATAATTCTGCACAAAATGTTCTCATTTCAAAAGAGAAATTTAAAAAAATTACTCTCTTGGCCATTTAGTATATAGTGATCATCTTTGGGAAGACACTGAAGCTGAGAAAGGATATATGATTTTAAAGAAGCTTTGTGGTAATTAGTAAGGCAGAAAACAATTAACCCTTATTTCTTTTTCCTCAACTCAGCCTTATTTCTTCTATTGTACTATCTTCTAAAATATTTTGACCCTAGAAAACTGACTGCAAATCTGAGACTCCCAGCAAGGCAAGGGGAAAGTAGAGTGGAAAGAGGGGAGGAGGCACAACTATGGTGGAGAATTATGGTTTCCTTCGTAGTAGGTGTAGTGTGGTAGCATATGCCTAAGAAGGTGGATTCCTGAACTTCTGAATCATATCAGTGTTGTAGAATAAACAGTGTTACATTAATAAAAATTATTTTCAAAATTTGAAATGTTTTTAGTAATCTATGTGGACTAACATTTAATAATAAAAGCATATAGGTATCCTGGTTTTTCTTTTTACATTTTCCATTTGTGAAGCAACAGCAGCAGCTCCCCTGCCCACCTGTGAGAGGTATAAATGAAAGAATACACACACATACATACACATACATACATATATGTATATATAGAGAGAATGATCCATTTATTAAGACAATTGCATTTTAGGTATTTGTGATTAAAATCCACTATATGGAGTGTCATTTGTAGAATTATTTTGTATTACTCATCGATTAAAAGACAAAACAGATAATACATGACATGGTAAGTAAACAAATATAAATATAATTATTATATTAGCATTATGCCATTATAATAGTTTTTGGTTTTAAGGGTTAACAAGGAAGAGTAGGGGGATATAGGAATAGCAGCAGGTAGGGAGTTAGAGCACAGCTTCACCTAAGGGAACAACCATTTGTATAAAAGTACAGATGCTTGGGAGGTCTAAGTGTAGTTGGGATCTATGTAATATAAAATGTGAGGTAGGAAAGCCAGTTGACATTGAACTGGTAAAAAATTAGTATCAGAATTTCAAAGGCCTTAAATGCTGTAAGAAGTAATTTAATTCATTTGAAGGAAAAGGAGAGGAACTGAAAAAATCTAAGGCAAGAACTTATTTGGCTGTATGAAGCATTACACTCATGACATGGTAGCAAGAGTTAAATTGCGATGAGAGTAGAAAAGTCAAAAGAATGTATAAAAAGCTATATTTTTTTTTTGCAATGGGTTATACTGCATATCTAATCCTGTTACAATAGATATTATGTGGTCTGGACATCATAGATTGAACAGATATTTAGAGTTTTGATCATGTATGGATTTTTAAGATAAGAGAAATAAAGAAAAATCTATCAATTAAAGTTTGTAGGTGACAAAAAACTTTATTGACTACAGTTAATGTAGCCTGCAGGTGCCTCTTGAGCTCAGATCAATTCCCAGAAAGGATATAATGTGATAAGAGGGATTTTACATACAGAATTCTTCAGAATTTTAACTGTTATGAGATGCACTGCAAAGAGGAATTCATAGAGCTCACTAAAAGCATATGGCCAAAGGTATAAAATGTATATGGAAAGGGAAATTCTTCCAGAAATCCAGGGAGAAAAATGTGTGAAAAATAATCAATGAAGAGCACTGACAAATTTTGTCATGAAATCAAGAAAGCTGAAATTTAAAAAAATACCTCATTGTACTTTTATAGAAAGAATTGACAAGAATATTTTGAGTACTTCAGGTGAAAATCTGGGTTCAAAAAAATCATTGAGTAAATAGAGTTCATTGATTTGAAGACTTAGAGTGTAGGCTTTTGAGTCACAAAAATTTTGGAGAAATATGTGATGGCATGTGCAAGGAATTTAATGTTGAATGACATATTTTGGATAAAATAATTTGAACATATTTACATCCAGAGAGAAAGAGACAAATGTAGAAGAAGATATTAGAGGACATTTGATGAGATGAGAATGATTTGTAGGTAATAAGATTAAAACAAAAGATAAAATAATACTTGTGACTATAAATCTGCTACTCTCTCTGACAAGTTAGAAGATTGAAGATACAGATAAAGGCAAACGTACCTAATGTAAGAGTGCTAAGATATCATAGGCTCTGTTGTCTTTGTGAAATTATAAATCTAGGTCATTTGAAAATGATGGAAAGAAGTGGGATATTTAAGAAAAATAAAAGGAGTGAGAAGCAAATATCCTAAGGAATGGGATAAAGGATTAAAAAGTGATGTAGTGAGATAGTAAGATTTGTTTTTATGTGGTTTCCACCCAAGCATGTGTTATTTATGATGTCCACAAATGGGTGGGCAGATAAATGTTTCTAACAGCATGCTTATTTAATATTCTTATGCACAAGCTAATTAATATGCATTTGTATTTTTTTTGAAGATGGAAACACTAGTCACTTATAAAGGTCCACTTAAAATTAACAAGTCCAAAATATAATGCAAAACTCCTAGCACCAAGTTTAGTTGAATATCATTGTTAGGATCTCATTTTCATTTAGATAATTCATTTCTAATTCAATCAATTAATAACCAAAGTATTTTTCAAAATATAAAGTATATACATAGGACTGGACTTGAGGGCAGTAAAAGAACATTATAAGAAATTATTCTTTACCTTCAAGATTCTTAGACTCTAAAGCACTACATAATAAAAAGACAAGTGAGAAATAACAAAACACATATTTTCTAATATTACTAACTGGATTCCTAGTTATAAAATGGTATAGAAGTAAAATCAAATTTAAATGCCTAAGCACTTATCAAGTTATGGAGTTAGTTTTGAAATTGAAGATCTTATAGTTTAGAAGAAAAATGTAAATATTCCCCAATTATTCTTAAACTACACAACACCTGTCAAATGACTATGACAGGAATAAAACATTAGTGGAATAATCTGGATAAAATTGGAATAGTTAATAATTGATAACATATTTAAATGGATTTAATATTTCATGTGAAAAAGATACATAATTACATAAAAGAGGCGGAACTTTGAAAAATAAAAGAAAGAAAAGAGAAAGTTCATAAATACATCTCTCTTTTAGAGAACCCAACAGATAAACCCGTACAGTTTAAGACTATAGGCTACAGCTAGATTCATCAGATTCCCAAGTATAACTACATCAAGATTTATTTGTCATGATCCTTCTTATATTTATGCACAGAATTCCATATAATCAATCCTCCCATAGTAGGTATGATATAAGGTAGAGTAATGGTGAAATCAAAATCTTAGGAACATTCAGTAATAATTAATATGACAAAGGTCAGCAAGTGAAACATGCCTTTGATTTTAGGACTTTGAGAGGAAGGCAACAAGTGAAGATATCAACCTGTGGGATTAATATGAAAATGGTAAGCTATTTTTGTAGAAGTATTGACACTGAAGATATCCTAGTATATGGTATACTTTGGAGTAGTTAAGTATTATTAGTTAGGTAAGAGTGAAATATAAAATGGATGACCTTGAAAGCAAGCAAGAAAATACTGGATTTAAAGCACTTGATGTGAAGAAGACACTAAAATATTTCAGATTAAGGAAATGGCAGGAGCACTACTATTAGAAAATATATCAAATTTTAAGATAGAGGGCCTCCCTGGTGGCGCAGTGGGTTAAGCAACACACTATGAAGCAAAACCGCAGCCACTGCAGCATGAGTTCGATCCCTGCTGCCAGCCAGGGAGGGGACCTACATGGTGCACCAGACCTCTCCTGCTGTGCCCGCTGCTCCCCTCAGCAGTGTACTTCTGTTGATCTGCCTGTTCTGCTCCCTGCTCTGTCTGTGGGGAATCCTCTCACCCCCCACACCTCTGGCCTGTACCCCAGTGCTTGTATGCATAAATAAATAAATCTTTTTAAAAAAAAATAAAAAAAAAATTTTAAGATAGAAGAAAAATTTATTTTTTTATTTTTTTTTAAAAAGATTTATTTATTTATGCATACAAGCACTGGGGTACAGGCCAGAGGTGTGGGGGGTGAGAGGATTCACCACAGAGAGCGGGG
>JAGFMF010012105.1:5539951-5581550 GCA_019455555.1 Galemys pyrenaicus
CCCTCCCTGGCCGGCAGCAGGGATCGAACTCGTGCTGCAGTGGCTGCGGTTTGCTTCATAGGTTGTTGCTTAACCCACTGCGCCACCAGGGAGGCCCGATAGAAGAAAAATTTAAAGTCAAATAATATAAAGCCTCTTTCTCTCCTACATTTTATATGTTGGTAGCAGAATTATGCCAAAAAAAGCAAATTCTATAATTATAATAGATATTAATGCATATTGTAGCTGATTTTAATACTTTATCTTAAAATTTATCCTAGGAAATTTATACTAGGCATTTATTCTTAAATTTTATTAGAATAATCTTTAGAAGATCAGAGTTGTAATCTTTGATGAGACCAAATTATGTTCTCAACTTGTCTGAATTCAAATAATAATATCAATACTATCTAATAATATCAGATCAATCTTCAAGAATATGTCTTACACTTGACAGAAACCACATATTTGAAGAGAACCACTCACATAAAATGATTACAGAAAGAAATGTTGTATCTAAATTCAACATTCTTCTTTTAAACACTATTTATAAAAACCTGTAAAAAATATACAAATCCATCAAAGACAAATTACATCTTCATGTTTTTCTCAAACTAAATATATTATAAAATGATGAATCAAATAGAGAGGTGTGAATATATCTAGTCATTTTTAAAGAATCTCTTCTAAAGAGATGCATCATAGTACAACATTTAAATAAAGTTGTTAAAAGGCCAAAGTCATTCTTAAGATAGAAAGACGAGGTTGGTAGAAATTTTTTTTTGAAAAGTTAATTCTCAGAACTGGGTTTGAAACTATGTAATTTTTATTTTTTAATGATTTATTTATTTATATATACAAGAGCTGGGGTATAGGCCAGAGACAGAGTGGGGAGCAGAACAGGTATATTGACTGAAGTACACTGCTGAGAGGAGCAGCAGGCGAGGCAGGAGAAATCTGCTGTGCCATGTGGGTCACCTCCCTGGCTAGAAATTGAACTCATGCTGTAGTGTCTGCTTCATTGTGCTGCAACTTAACCCCCTGCACCACCAGGGAAGGCCCATATGTAATTTTTAATTAAACTCAACAAATCTTGCTTTTCCTGTGACATAATGATAAGAATTTAATACTAACAATAATGATCGAAATATTCTTTGCAAATTTTTTGAGGACTTAAACATTAGCTAGACATTTTCATGTGCATTATTTAGTTTAAACTTTATAATAATTGAAGAAGAAATACTATGTCCATTTTTATATGAGGGAAACAAATTTTAGAGGCAGAAATAGAACTCAGTGTATCATGCAAGTTTTTCAATGCAACTTAAATCATAAATGTGGTGCAACCTTATGCCTTGCTGTCCCCATCTACCTCATAGTAACAATGGGAAAAAAAGGAAATGTTTTGTAGACTATGAAATAGGTTGTAATATGAAAAAGATAACATAAAATAATGATACCTAATTGTGAATGCCTTATTGAAAACTGTGTCTAATATTTTTATGTTATCATAGTAACTTCACTATAGGTATTGATTAAATACTTATTACATTTAATTAAATCAGTACAAAAGGAGAGAAAGAAGGATAAGATGCATTTTAACATGCTAGATATTGCTGGAAAAAATGAGGAATGCCTTTGAGGTTGAACCATATGAAATTGTCATTTTCGTAGGACAAAATTTGTAATTACATGCAATTTATATGGTTTAAGATAAGACAAACACACAAAATAACTTCCTTTGAATTTTTAAAAATCTTAAATCAAATGATTTTACTTAAGGACAAATTCATTTTTGCTTCTGTTGCTAAAGGCAATGATAGATGTGATACTGATATATTTCCATATAACACCGGTAAGGAAACAGACTTAATACAATTTCTTATTCTTATTCTTCCTTAAACATCTATATTTCTTTCAAAATCTCCTTAAAAGTTCCTTCAATCACTCTGTTCCCATACCTTGAAATACATATTTTTCAAATGAAAAGAAAACCAAAACAATTAACCACTATTAACAGTCTAAATGAAATTCCTATTATTCTAATACACAAGTTCTTAAAAATAGTTTATATTTTTACTTCCACTGGTGACATTTTAACATTTTTTTCATCTCTACATGGCTGTCTCTTTTACTCTTTTCTTCAGCTGCAGCTCTCTACTACCATTCCAGCCTCCATCAGTAATTTTTCTGCTATACTCCGGCCTTTGTTACTACTCAGGCCCAAAGCCAATGCCATATATTTTAGGTTTTGGTAATGACAGCACCATAATCCTGATTTGGAATTTCTCGATCAACTGTTTTGATATAATATATCACCCCAAATCCTGACTGCTTAGAATAACAATTTATTTGTTACAATCCTATGGATACCCTGGAGGTTTCTGTGCTGAGTATTCCTGGATTAGTCATGTTCAGAGTTTGGGCCTAATAGTTCAGGAAGGTTTCCCTCACAGACCTGTCTTTTGGTGCTTGCTGTCTGCTGGGCTAATTCCATTTTTATATACATGGCCCCTCATTCTCCAGTAGTTTAGACAAAGCTTATTTATGTATGGCAGATTCATGATTACAAGGCAAAAAAAAAAAAAAAAAAGGAAGTTGCAAGGCATTTTAATTTTAATTCTAATCTTGAAACCCCAGAGCCCAAATTCCTAACACTCTACATGCTCAAGCAATTGCAAAATCTCTTTGAAGAATCTGTCACATTGTACATCTGATAGAATCTCTTGCAGGTTGGGAGGAATTGTGCAGCCATGTTTGCAAACATCCAATCGGAGATGCCAACTAAAATACTCTCTTGACTTTACAAAAGTTATGAATAACTAGCATTAGTGAAATGTTAAGTAATTATAGAGCCTGTAGTGCCTAATATCTGTCTTCAATTTTATGTCTGCTTAGTGATTCTGAATCTATATAATGGTAAATGCATTTAGAAGTATTATCTTTGCTTTATAGAACTGGTTTTAAGATGAACAATTCACAAAAGAGTCTATGGTTATGAGATTTTATGTTGTAAATAAGGTTTTTCCATATATATATATATTTTTTTTTTTGGTAATTCAGGCCATTGTCATTCACTTCTCTACCATGTCACTCACATTTAAAAAAGGCTGATTTCCTCAAATTTATCCAGTCTACAAAGTATCAAATGATTTCTTACAATGGCTCACAGAGGAAGTAACAGTCCCCCATATGCAATTTTGAGTATTTCTAGCATCATACATATCTTATGATAGTGATATATCTCAAAATTTACATACAATTTATTGTAGATCATTTCATGCATACCATCCTAAAATTAGTTACAGATTGTATAAAAAATGCATATCATATTAACCTATAATTTTTATCAGGCAAAAAAAAATCAATAAGATATAATTAGAAACATTTAGCTCTGCTTTCTTCTCTCCAGTTTTCAATACCTAAACATTTTTGTGTATAAAGCTAATGAGTTAAAATGATACCTTTAACCTTTGTTTTTTTCATGATGTCATGACAAGTTTCTAACTTGGGCAACATACTTGGTTGCAATGCTCTGGGACTAGAGCAGCCACAACTATAATCCATCTAGCTGTTTCTATTCTAAGATATTCATCTACTGATGCAATCTACTAGGTAACAATGAGGTCTAGTGAAATGTCCATGTCTGTTGGGAGGTCATATCTACTTTTAGTACTGCTTCTTTTAACTTTTCTTAGTATCACTTCTTCTTTTGTTTGTTTGTTTCTGAAATTAATAGTATCGATGCTGTAGAAAGTTGGAAGTGAAAACTGGTAAAGATATGGTAAGTAGGGAGTTGAGTCTGGTTGCTCTTGGACCAACACCACCTCATTGCATAGGCCTAAAGATGTGCTCACCCATGGGTATCATTTTTTTTGGGGGGGCTGGATTTTATTTTTTTCTTTATTTATATATATTTGACATCAGTTGTAGCCCCCATGGATTTCCCACCACCATTTCCACAGTGCACCATCACCTAGGTTCCTTGTGCTCTTTCTGCCCTCAACCCATCCTCTTCCCCCTCCCCACAGTGTCCCCAATTTGTCTTTGTCTTTTTTTTGTTGTTGTGTTTATTATTGTTGTTGTTGTTTTGTTATTCTTTTCCTTGGTTGCTTATTTGGTTCCCTTATATTCCTCCTAGGGGTGAAAACATTTGGTATTCTTCTTTTGCTTTCTGACTTATTTCACTGAGCATAATCCATTCTAGCTCCATCCATGTTTCTATGAATGACTCTAGTTTATCTTTTTGATTGCTGAATAGTATTCCATCATGTATATGTACCACATCTTCTTGATCCAGTCATCTATTTTTGGGCATTTAGGTTGTTTCCAGGTCTTACCTATTGTGAATAGTGCTGCAATAAACATAGGGGTACATGTATTCTTTTAACTTAGTGTTTTTGTATCTTTTGGGTATATTCCTCGGAGTGGGATTGCTGGATCTTATGGGAGTTCCATTTTTAGTAGACTGAGGAAGCACCACACTGCGTTCCATATGGTTGGACCAGCTTGCATTCCCACCAGCAGTGCAATAGAGTTCCTTTTCCTCCACATACTCACCAAAATTTGTTTTTGTTAATTTTTTTGATATGTGCCATTCTCACTGGTGTGAGGTGGTATCTCATAGTGGTTTTGACTTGCATTTCTCTGATCACAAGAGATGTTGAACATTTTTCATGTGGCTGTTGGAAAGCTCTGTGGACATTTCTTAAACTACTAAAAATGGAGCTACCACATGCCTCAGCAATTTCTCTTATAGGAATCTACCTAAAGGACAAAAAACATTAATTCAAAAGAATATAAGTACCTTATGCTTATTGTACCACTGTTTATAATAGGTAAGCTATGGAAATGGCCCAAATGCCCAAAATCAGATGACTAGATCAAGGAGATGTGGTATATATATACAGTGGAATATTACTCAGTAATCAAAAAGATAAACTTATACCATTTGCAGAAACACAGGTGGACCTGAAAGGGATCATGCTTGGTGAAATAAGACAGTTGGAAAAAGAAAAATACTAATGGCTTTACTTACAGGAGGACTACATTGGAGCCAAATAAGGGATCAGGAAAATAATAGTAATAATAATAATGAATACAAAACCAAAATTAATAGGCAACTATAAAGTAGAGTCATTCTGCAGAGGAAGAGGAGGGAGAGGGATCAAAACAGGGGAGGGAAGAGCACAAAGGACTATGACAATGATGCACAGTTGAATTAGTGGTGGGAATTTTACAGGGATTATTCCTGAAAGGAGAAAGAAAATACTGTACAAAAATGAACAATGATGCAAGTATATATAAATAAATTAAAAAAAAAACAACATCAGGAATGATGGGAATTGAGTATCTCACCTTAGGGATGTGGTCAGGTTTATCTTAGTGTAACTAGAAAAACACACCTCATTTTCTAAGGATTACTTCTCTCTTCCCACACCTTTCTTATTGATCTGTGTGAGAAATCTTCCTATAACTACAATGCTGAACCTAATTCTTGCAAAAGAGTAACCCTTCCTTTATTTCATGAAGAATATTTCTCCTCTTTCCCATCTGGATTACTTTATAAAACATCTTCCTTTGAAATAAATGGTACTGTGTGCAAATAGTATTTCTCTAATAACTAATTTTCTTTTAAATCAGAGCATAAGAAAGAAGGAAAGGTAGGAGAGTCAAACTGTAACTATCAGAGTTGTGGAATAAGATTTCTCCTATGTGATTTGAGTCTTACACTGACTAGCAAACAAGTTCTGAGAGCAAAAGGAACCTCCATAAATGACATGCTAAAATCAGACAGAGGTGGTATGCCTTTTTTTTTTTTTTGACACAGTATCACTTCTAATCTTGAACCTAAACCTAACCCAGATGGAGGTGATGAGAATTAGTCTGCATATCTATATAGGAACATAACAAGGTCACATTGTGGAAAAGCATAAAGGATAGAGATACAGTCCAGACAATTTTGGAATTCCTGTTGGGATATGTCCAAATTCCTGACCTATAAAATTCATGAACATAATAAACTGGTTATTGTTTTATAGCACTATGTTTTGGGGTAGTTTAGCCTACAGCAATAAATAAACAGAAAAGAAGAATATGAGACAATTGCTGCTCTAGCATTTACTGCTGCTTCAGGCAGCACTCAGCAGATAACCAACATAACCCAGTGAAGTGCTCACAGCTTGGCTTCAATGAAATGGCATTTAGGGTGCTCTATAGAAAATGAAATGCAGACTTCATTTAAATGCTACAGAGGTTACTATCATGGAGGAAGACAGATGATTCTAAATGACACAGACTTGCTTTATTCAGAGTCTCAATTTATACCTATTGAGCTATTTGCTGTGCTGTTTCTTTGTGATAGTCCCTTACCATAGCACCTTCTCAAGGGAGACACATCAAGCAATCCTGTTTGCCTTTTGTTATGCCCTTGCTTTATTTTTTCATGCAAAAATAGTAAAAGGCAGTGTGTAAAATTGTCATGATGTTTGAAGAAAGTGTTAGGACATTTTTCTTACTTGCATTTTTTGTTGGAGTTTATCAGTATAGGAAGAATAAAATTTTAAAAGTATGCATAATTTCTTCACATCTAGCCCAGCACTCCTTACTAGACAAATAACTAAACTTCTGATTCTATACTCACAAAGAAACTAACTTCATATCACTTCTAGTCATTTTATAGCAAAAGAAGATATATGTATAGGTGTATATATAAACATACATATGGAGAATTGATTATGATTGTATATGCTATGTGTATAAGTGCAGATAATGTATACTACTATGGTAATATCAGTGCATATATATTAGCATATGCATATACACACATATAAATTACTCCTTGAATTTTTTTCTTATATTGCACTGGATAATTGGATTTCTGGTCTATTCCTATGGACTTACAGAATTTGTTATTTAAAGTTTGTTTCTAAGAAAATGATCAATTTTCTTTGTATATTAAAAGCAATATTGTGGACACAAAAATATCCAGACTGTGAAGGGTTAAAAAAACAGGTTTCAACTTAGAAGGATTCCAGGATTTCTTTTTTTTTAAAAATATTTATTTATTTATGCATACAAGAGCTGGGGTGTAGGCCAGAGGTGCAGGGAGTGGAGAGATGCATGAGAAGATTCACCAGAGACACAATGGGAAGCAGAACAGGTAGATTCACTGAAATACACTGCTGAGGGAAGCAGCAGACAAGACAGGAAAAGTCTGCTGTGCCATGTAGGTTAGCTCCCTGGCTAGGGAGCAAACTCATGCTGCAATGGCTGCCAATAACTTCATAGAGCTGGGACTTAACATCTTGCGCCACAGGGAGGCCCATCAAGTTTAATTTCTTAGTCGATTTTTCATTATGCCAAAGCACCTCTTCTATTATGGATACATATTGTCCAAAATGTTGCAGAAGATATGGAAAAATGATGGAAATGGGTCTGTTTTTTCACCTTGACAATATTAATGTCTTTAGTTTCTAGTAAAGTGATTATAAATACATATAGAAAATAAGGAACATTTACTAATTTTTATCATTACTCAAAACATCTATCACATTATGTTATACAATATGAAAGTATATATGTGTGTGGTATGTGTGCATACAAATTTGTATAATAAGTTATAGCAAACTACTCTTGGTTTCAGAATGAACTATGCTTTGTGAAATTAAATTTGATAAAATAATTAGAAAAATTAACATTTACTCAAAGTAGAATTTGGGGGAGTGGGATAGAACTGAATAGATATGTTACAGTCTTTTGATTCATAGAGTAAGATTGCATCCAATTTTCACTCTCACCATTACTGTGCAAAATAAGAAATTGAAATATATTCTATTTTAAAGACATTTTCAAAAAGTTTTAGTTTTAGTTTTTAATCTATACACAAAAAAGAATTTCTAAATGTTTTAAGGGAGATGCCATACAATTTGGTTGATCATTAAATAATTAAATGTTGCTAACTCATTTATTTGCAGTAAACTATTCATTTTGTTGATGACAACTAGAAAGAGGCCTAATTTCAGTTGGTTGTTCTATATGCTTTTTAGTATATAATGGGCCAATTCCTCACTGCTTGTTACTTATGTGCTTAAGACAAAGTACTTATTTTATTTTTTATTTTTTTTTAAAGATTTATTTATTTATGCATACAAGCACTGGGGTACAGGCCAGAGACATGGCAGAGGGTGAGAGGATCCACCACAGAGAGCGGGGAGCAGAACAGGCAGATGGACAGAAACACACTGCTGAGGGGAGCAGCGGGCACAGCAGGAGAGGTCCGCCGCGCCATGTGGGTCCCCTCCCTGGCCGGCGGCAGGGATCGAACTCGTGCTGCAGTGGCTGCGGTTTGCTTCATAGTGTGTTGCTTAACCCACTGCGCCACCAGGGAGGCCCCAAAGTACTTATTTTAAATTTCACCTAACACAATAATAAGAGCTAAGTAAACCTATTGCCAGAAATGTCATGGAATATAACATTTCATAGCTTAATAATGTACTACAGACTTGGGAACAGACACTGTTTGAATCTATTCATGTCCCTTGTCCTACTGTGTCCACGGATGCCTGAGAACTATACTCATTTTATCAAATATTTAATATTCATGATGTACCTTTAGAGTAGCTTCCCATTTTGTGTTTGAAAGCAATTATTTCCACCACTATCCAAATGATAAATTATTTGAAAAGCTTTCAGATTACATTTGGAACAACCAAATAATATGAACTGATACGAAAAATAAAATAGTCTCAAATTTGTTTTTGTTGTTGGCTTTTCCTGTGTTCTTTGATTTAGGCATCATAAAATTTTAGGAGAGTTAACTATTTTATGTCATATAGTACAGGTGATATCTTCACTTAGAGAGATCTCTTTAACAGAAGAAAGAACTAAGAGATAGTCATCAAAATGAGTCACATTGGAAAGTTTATACTTTTCCTGGTGTCATGTAGTCTGCTGGTTGCCAGGTGCTAGAACATCTGCTGTGGAAGTTGTTGATGTTACAAAGCAGCAGGGGAAGAATACTTGATTTTCCATAATTGATTTTATTTTTTATGATGTGGATATTTGCCTCTGCTTTTGCTAGAGGACTTAATGGAGTTTTATAGATATTTATCAAAATGTAGACAATCATGCTTACATTTTCAATCACCCCACTTGCCAGAGGTGGAATTGTCAGAGTAAATAGAAGGCTAATAGGGGGAGACCTTGTATATTCAGTGCCTTAAGGGAACCAGTCAGAGACCAAACAATTAGTGGTTACTTGTGCATGTCAGAAGCTCTAGTGAACATATAGTCAGTTATTAAACAGGCTTTGAGTCAGGTGAAGGAATTTCAATGTAAGCAGTCTGAAATCACAATCAAGCTGACCAAATGTCATTTTTTTTTTTTTTTTTTTGCGGGGGAATAAAACAGAGAATTGGTGGAGAATCGAAAAGCTAAATCAAGTGATCATTAGATTGACATGAATAAATTAATATTTTTATCTTTAAGAGAAAACTCACCAACTCAGTATGGATTAACTTATTAAGTTGTATCAGAATTTCAAGAAAAATCCATTAAAATTTCCCATGTTACCTTTAAATTTGTTTTTTGAATATTGAAAAGCATAAACAATTGAATCGGGCCTGATACGTGGAAGCAAGCCATTCACATTCATTTTCCCCTCTTTTGCCTCCTACACACTTGCATGTCCTAATAATTCACATCATTTTAATGAATCACTGACATTTTATTGATTGACCTCAGAACGTGGTCAATTCTTACCAGATTGAAATCATTAATTTAGGAAGTGAACATTATATGCTAGTTCAACTCAGTTCAAAACACTAATAAGGATAGTAATACCATTCCTGCCCTCATTAGAATTCATCAAGTTTCAATTGCTTAATAAGAATCTATTAGTAAAAACTAGAGGAAAGAAAATGTAAACTCAGAGAAAATGAGAATTACTCAAATAACACTTCAACAATAGCTATAGTTTTGCCTGATGAAGCACAAAGAAAAGAAAATCCAGGTACCAAGATTATGTAATGATATTTTTGTGCTAGAAATGCAGAAGAACTATGCCACATAATGCAGTCATAGAAATTTTTGGATTAAAAAATATCTGAATGTATATACCATATGCTTAAGTAGTTTAAATGTAAATTAAGTTAGGAGAGTTCATAATTGTTTTACTCTCTTACCTACATCTGAATGGTCTGCTGTTTAATTATGAGAATTTTTTGTAAGGGAGAATCTCTTAGCTGGTGACAAAATAAATTGATTTTAGGCAAAATTAACTTGGAGAAATGAACAGATGCCCATGCTATGGATCTTAAAACTTAACTTTTTTAATTGATGTCAGATGTCACAGAAAGTCATCTACTATTTTATTTTCAGAACTGCAAAGGAGAAAACAAGATTTTATGACTGAATATTTCAACCTCTACCTCTTAAATTCATGTCATGTCAGGGGTACTACATCAAGTAAGGAGACCAGGAAATCCAAGAAGAATTTATTTTATAAAGAATAAAATATAGAGGCTCTTGATCTAGGAGCTTAATGAAAGAATATTCCAGAGCTATGAATCAAGAAAACAGACAATATGCTTTTCATCTCCTTGAAAACATTTTTAAATAAATAATCAAAACAAAATCTATGCTGCTATAACCAAATCTCAGCAATTTGTAATAAAATTAAATTTCTAATCTCGTAGATTTAATATTAAAGACTTTTCAATAAACTAGTTATTTTTATATCTATATATCATAGTTTTTATGACAATAGCAAAAATATCAAAGGGAAATTTACCATAAATAAGTAGAAGATTCAAGTTATTCTTGATATATTTTGTTCTAGTAAGAAGAGTAAAATCTTCTGGTAATGCTATATTTTATAACATATTTTACATTTAATTACACATACCATAAAACGCATGATAGAATCTTAGGAAAATATTATAAAGGATAACAGTAGACTTCATAATTATGTATTTTTACTTTGACATAACAAAAAGTAGCATTTAACTTATTAAAGTGCACTGATTTATTCAAATATTTAAAATTATATGTTATTTACATAAATGAAGATTTTGACATTGTCTAAATAGAATTCTAGCTTTGTTTTCATTTTCTAGGAAGTAATCTATAGGGCACTTTGAAGTTATGGGTGATAGACAAGTTTTGGTTAATTTGAGAGTTTTGGCTTATACTAGATGATCTTAACAATGCAATTTTTGGTGAAGGGTTTAGTGTTATATGGCATGAATCTCTGGAAATTGAAATCAGCCATATGGGCAATAAATTTTTATACTTTCACAATGGAATCAATCATAACAAAATCCTTGAGTGCTGAATCTTGGATGAGTACTTCGGCTGTCAATATTCCCTGTATATAAGTTAAATTTTTGACACAATATTTTCCATTAAACTGATAGTTATCTTAGGCTGTTATTCATAAAATATAGAATTATCTTAATATCAACAATTCTATTTATTGTATTCTATCTTTTCTCATTCTTCTTGATTTTGCTCCTTTGGTTAGATAATTGGAATGACCAGGCTCTGAGTTCAATGATCCCTTCTTCTATTTGAATCTGATATTTAAACTATAGTACTTTTTCAGCTACTCATATTTTTATATCCAAAATTTTTGTTTGCTTTTATTTCTGTGGCTTGTACCTCTTTGCTGAACTCATTTTGTTCATATATTATTTTTCTGATTTCCTTTTGTTTTCTGTTCTCTTATAGCTCATTGAGTTCTACAATAATTCTTTTAAATCCTTGTCAAGTTGTTCATCGATCACCATTTTTTTTCTTTTAAAATATATATTTACAGCGTACAACATAATGATCTGATATACTTGGTAGAATGATTACTACTGTCAAGCAAATTAGCATATAATCTCCTCACATAGTTACCGTTTCTCTGTGTGATTAATGCATGTGAGAGCTAAGGACATTCCAGTATTTAATACAGTTTTGTTAACTATAGCCGTTATGCATCATGTATTACCTTTGACCAACATTT
Source organism: Galemys pyrenaicus (assembly GCA_019455555.1). Classification (NCBI taxonomy): domain Eukaryota; kingdom Metazoa; phylum Chordata; class Mammalia; order Eulipotyphla; family Talpidae; genus Galemys; species Galemys pyrenaicus. Next base: position 5,551,941 of record JAGFMF010012105.1, read on the forward strand.
CACCAATTTCCCTCATCTTAGCATCTAAAACACCATTTTATTTTCCACTTCTATGAATTCAACATTTTTAGTTTACATATGCTTTATTTGTCTCCTGTTACTGTCTGTAGCTTCACTGCCCTTCACTCTGGCTCTGTTGAGCTAAAGAGTGTGTAGGATGCAGCTGCATAAATGACAATATGAAAATATTTGTGAAGAAAAGTATCATATGGTATATGAAAAGTTTTGACTGCACATGGTCAGAATAGACCAAAATAGATACCTTCCATGAGAGTCATGGCAACAACTGAGGAAGCAAATATTTTGTGTGCTTCTACACACTCCAGGTCTACTCTAATCCATGGAGATAAATAAAAATAAGTGCTTAAGAACCATTTTGACCATATGATTCATAATAATGGGTGAAGGATGAGGAAATAATATTGGTCCCTAAAAGCTGTGACTTTTCAAATGATTTATAGGAATTGCACAAATCAAAACTAGTAGTAGATATTGCTGGAGTAGGATCTTATAGGTGCCCTGTGTGTAGGTCCGGTGCTGTGAGGAATATTTCCAGTGTAGCTTGGGCAGTGAATAGAACATTAATAATATTTAAGAATTTAACACAAATATGACATAATATTGTGTTCACATTAAATACAGCTGGCCCTGTGTATGTAAACTAAACATCAATCTTGACTATAATCAAACTTCCATATATTATTCTTTACCTAATGCATATAATTTTATATTTGTGACTGAATGAAGAAAAATGAAAAAGTAGATTGATGCAAACCAATACTTTTACTAATCTGTGAAAATGTCAAATATCTTACTGAACCTTAATAAAATTCAAGTGATAATAAGTCCTCTTATTATACTTCAGAAAGGGACCTTTAGGGTCAAGCTAGGTCAGTATTTGGGTAGGATTTCTTCTAGCAAACACAGCTGCTACTAAAATATTTTTTTTGGAAAAGAAGATCACCCTCTGAGTCATCTCAAATTAACTCTTTGTCACAGTCCTGCGTATGTGTTTTAAAGGGAAGCCTATAATCAAAGATCCAGTCATTACCAACTTTGGACATAATATCAGGATAACAATGCAACCATCCAAGCACTCAAGGCCCAGAGTAAATACCACCTATGTGTGGTTAAGAAAATTCATTTCAGAGGATTCACCACAGAGAGCTCAATTATCCCCACAAAGGTTACTATTTATTGTCAGTTCTCCTCCCTGCTATCCACTGGAGAATCTGGTCTATATTTCCAGGTCCTTAAAATTTCTGGAAATGATGTCATTGATACATTACCAAGTGTTAAAATTAGTGCAGACATTTAAATAGGAATGAATGCACAGTTATAACACTCCAATGAGACTATCAAGTAGAGAAAAAGTGAGTCTACACCTTTGCAGGGGTAGGTTGGATTCTATTTATTATAGAAATGGATACAAAGAAATATATTACTGGGTAACTAGAAGTTCAATTAAGAAAAAAGTGGGGAGATTTTCTCCTACCCCTTGAAGTTGGAATTATAGTTCTAGAAAGGTCTGTTGTGAACATCCTTGATCTAGTCTTAAAATAAAAGTTTATTGAATTATAACAAACACATAAATATTACAATATGTCCAAAACAAGCTCTATGGTTTAGAAAGAAGTATGGAAACTACAAATATGTTGTCATTTTATTTTAGAGAAATTTTTACTTAGGCCTTACAGGAAGTTGCCTACTATCAAAATAAAGTACATTTATTGTAACTTAAGTAAAGGGGTTCACATTTCTCAAGCTGGGTTTAAGCCACAGTTGGGACATTCACACTTAGGACAGTGAGACTTATAACTTTAAATTTTTGTTAACTAAGGAAGACCCAAAATTTTACTGCAATGCATTTATTTTTTAATTGACAAGTTGAACAATGAGATTAGGAGAGCAAAATGAAGATGATGATGATTTGAAAATCACTATTTTCCTTAACTTATCACACTGATTTCATCACTACAAACTATTGCAAATTTTAGGTAGGGGTTGGGGAGAAGCACACAGACACAGACAGAAAATACTGAATGCTAAAGGAGTTTTCACAGAAAGAAGAATGCATGTTTCTAGAATTCTTATCATTGTACTATAGTTGGGAAAGACCCATTTAAGTCATTTATCAATGTTCACACAACCAATAGATGCAGATGATAGAAATTCAAACATAGCACATATGGTTTTATACATTGGTTCTTCCCTCTAAACCTTTCTGCCTAAAAAATAATTCTATTAACTTATCCTAATCAGAAGGAAACAGTATATTTTCCTCAGTGATTAATAAAAGAAAAACAGTGACCAGATAAAGAAAACCATGTCTGTCCTGAGTAAAATGGTAAAAGAAGTCATTCCCAGCTTACTCTGCTAGGAGAACTAAGTGATATCACCACGTCTTCTCTATTCCTTTTAAGAAAGCTAGTAAGATACCTGAATATATGTGTTGCCTAACTTTTAAAGTGTAAATTAAAGAAAATAAATTGAAGATAATCGAGTTTCTAGTCATTATGAATATTCAAGATTTAGAAATGATGCACAAGGAAGGAGAGAAATTTGAGAATCCTTGAAAAGAAAGCCAAAAATAGAGAAAGGAAAAGAACACCCTTGGAGTCTCAAGAAGAATTTCAGATCCACAGACTCTGACATGTAGAGCCTATGGTTTATTCATTTAAAGTATTCAAGAATATTATTAGATGCATACAATTTGGAAATATTCTCATTCTCTGGATGTCTTAAAAGTCATAAAACAATTTCAACTTCAAAAAAATCTACAGACTGGATTCATGATATATCAATAATAACTTATATGGAATGAAGTGAAAAAATGGAATGGACTACTTTTATAAATTAAATGAAATGTTTGATAAAACTTAAACATACAAAAAGAGAAGAGATCGCAAAACCACTGAGACTTCGTTTCTGCCAGTTTGAGGGGATGGGGACTCAATATTCAATTTGATTTACTGAAAAATTTTAATAATTATTCCTGCATACCATCTATTATGCAGTGAGGATAATATTGGTTTACCTAAGTTGAAAATGCAATATAGCTCAGTCTATATAATTAAAATAAATAAAAACAATGAACTTGAAGGGAGAAAAAAATTATCCTGGCTCCTTTAACTGGTTGAGCAATGGTGAATCTACTGTAGAATAATTTTCATTGTAAGTTCATCAATAAAGTGAGAATTTTTTACTAGGATGTCAATATAACTCTAATATGAAGTGAATATTGTAATTTATCAACTAATAAACTTTTAGGGAGTGCTAAAATAATTAAAATTATATCCTTCAAAATATCTGTTTTAACTCAGAAATTGCTTTATTTTCATTGACAGATCAACTTTGCTTTGAAATCTTTCATCTATGCACACTCAATGAATTGATTACTAAATATAAGAATATTACAAAGAATATTTACATACAGTAATACGCTTTCTATTTATATCTACTTTTATCAAATTTTCACTCACTTATACAGCTATATAACTTTAGAACTGTATTTTGACTTTTCTATATGTGTACAGGCTTCATTCACCCTTCCCCAAATCTAATGTGCTAATGCCCTATTCCTTTTCTTCCCTTATCCACTCTTTGTCCCCCACCCCTCCCTTCTGGCAACCACAAAATTTTTCACTAAGTCTAAGATTTATTTGCTTTTGCTTTATTTAGCCTGTACATATTCTTTGGTTATTTGCATTGTACTTTCACTTTCTGACTTGTCTTAGCAAAATCACCTCATGGCCCATCTATTTCGACCAAAAAGGCACTATTTAATCTTTTCTTACAGGAGAATGGTATTCCATATTTCCCACAAGTCCTTTATCTATTTGTCTGTTGATGAGCACTGAGGTTGATTCCATAACTAGGCGATTGTGGTCTCTGTTGTTATGAAAATAAAGGTCCATAAGTCTTCAGTCATCTTCTTTTGGGTAAATATCAGAGGTATTGTGAGTAATACAGGATTTGCTTTTTTTTTCTCCCTAAGAAATCTATTTACTGTTTTCCTACCAACAACGGATGAGAGTTTATTTTTCTCAACATACTCAACATTTGTCATCTCCATTCTTTTAAATTTGGATAATTCTTGCATGGGTGAGGTGTATCTCATTGTGGTTTGGATTTTCAGAGAATTTTTACACATATGTTCTCTATCCTACTCCTGTCCTATAACATTCATGCATTCCTGCCTTCTGTATTTCACTTTCAAGTACTAAACACTAAGTGCAGGTGAATTAGTTTGAGATTGCCTTAAAGGAGTTCACAGAAGATATTAAGTGAGTGGTATATTGACAAATTATTACAATTTCAACAGTGCATATCATAAAAACATTATGAATAAAGAGTTTTTTAAAGCTGTTTATTGACTGCTTAGTATAATCTTAGAACTATTTCTTACTAGAATATTTGTAATCCCTTTCATTTGATTGATACAGTTATCACAATGTTCATTCTGAGTTCCTAAATATACATATATATATACAGAAGACCTCAAGCAAAAATATGCCATTAAAATATTTAATATTATTAAATTATATTTATTGGGGAAGGCAGGAGAGGTTAATAAAAGGAAGATGATAAGAATGGTACTAGAGAGTTGGTGGAGGATGAGTGAAATATATTAATCATACTGATTTTTTTAAAGATTTATTTATTTATGCATACAAGAATTAGGTTCTAGGTCAGAGAGGTATGGGGTTGGAGGGATATGAGGATTCACCAGAGACAGAGCATGTGAATTTGTACTCTTCAGTTTATAGTTATGTAAACAACTGGTTAATTAATAAAATTTGAAAAAAAATATGTATTCCTATTTTAACTATACCTCTATTAGTTACAGTCAAGATGTGGAAGCAGCCTAAGTGCTGAAAAAAGATGACTAAATAAAGATGTAGTTTATATACACAATGGGATGCTATTATTCAAATATCAAAAAGATGAAATATTTATGTGCAACATGGATGCACTTAGAAATAAATGACAAGGAAAAAGACAAATACAAATGATTTTACTAATACGTGGAATATAAAGAAACAATGAAATGAACAACAAACAAAACAAAAACAGACTCCTAGACTATGACAATATGGATGGTGAGTACCAGAATGAAAAACATGGCGACTGTAAGTTTGGTGGTGGACATGATGTGATATATACCATTATACATTACCTCAGTTGCTGAGGTGAGAAACTGATATTCCTACTGCTTTTTTATCTGCTCAACATTCACTCATGATCCCAATAAACCTATTGGGACTTCTATTTTTATATAATAGTTACATGTAATCAATTATACTGCTTGAGAATTTGCACAATTTCTGTAGCGTTACTTCAATAAATTGAACATCAGTGCCCTGACATAAACCTGGCAAACTCGTTGATTTTCTTCTAATTTAATGACAATGCCTTAAATGGCCATTTCTCCTTTTATCTGTGAAAGTGCATCTTGACTATCTCTTACTCACTTTGGAATGCTGATATTCCTACTGCTTTTTTATCTGCTCAACATTCACTCATGATCCCAATAAACCTATTGGGACTTCTATTTTTATATAATAGTTACATGTAATCAATTATTTATGGAGTAAGGAAAGTTTCTTGTTATACTGCTTGAGAATTTGCACAATTTCTGTAGCGTTACTTCAATAAATTGAACATCAGTGCCCTGACATAAACCTGGCAAACTCGTTGATTTTCTGTGCTGCTCACTCACATTTAGCATTTCAACCTAAATCCAGCATAGGTTCACTTTCCTTCTGTAAAAAAATATATTTAAAATTAAATATATTTAAGTATATTTAATATATTATACTGTATTTTAATGTCTAGAGAGATTACATTAATACAATAATGGAAGTGACTGGTAACTGACCAGGTGAGGTATAGTTTTGGTCAAATGATCTTTAATACTGATTTGAAGGAAACTTCAGGAGGTGATGTTTGTACTGAAACTCAACTCCTCTCTGACAGGTCTCTAAAATCCTAACAGGTATTTTCTGCCCAGGAGTTCAATTTGCAGATAATTTTAATGAAATTTTGCTTGAAAAATTTGGTACACTAGTGTCTACAGGAGATATATGAAATTAAGTCTCTTACAAACAACAAAAGCAAGATATTGATTATTGCAATGACTTAAATAGATGCATTCTTCTTCTTGTCAATGATGATCTAAAGGAAATGTAGGGAATTAAAAGATGTGGGAAAGTTTTAGATGTAATCACTGTAATTTTGTTTCTGCCTAGTTAGTCATGTCAAAATGTACAATAATAGGAGAGCCTGGTTCCTCCTCTCCAAGAAGCTTAGAAAGGTCAAAAGGAGGTTAAATGAAATAAACTTTTGCAAACTACGTGTAGTCTCAAGAATTATTCAATAAAGACTACACAAGTGGGAATGGAAGAGTGGAAGAATTTAATAGTCTTCAGTAACTAACACATGATAAATGGACAGTCATCTGGCTATAAATACAACAGAAAGAAAAAAGCAGACTACAGTTCTAGTTTAAATAGAATTATCATATGGGGCTGGCATAATTAATCACTTTATGCATATTCCCAGGAAAATTTCTTATTAATTTGGATTACAATGAGTTAGAATTACTTGCTAGAAATACTCTGATCTATGTGGAATGCTAGCTTTTGTAACAGAATGATTTGATTCCTCTGTTTCATCAATATTTTAGTGATACTTTAGTCCTCAGATCCTTGAGCTATCTTAGCAGAGATTTTCAATAATTTTTCTTTTACAACTGATGATGCTTGGACACTAGGAATTTAACATATTTGGACAATTATTACATAGGAAAAATAGCATCCAGTTTTCTTCCACATTCAGGATGTTTCACTTTGTAACATGTTTCTTGCAATTATACCACAACCATCTTATACTTCATAAGGGAGTTTTTTATAAGTTTGGGGAGTAAACTTACAAGACATAAAAGCTATAAATATGTTTTAGAAAAAAATAAAACAAAACAGTTCTCAGTGTTACATGATATTAGAATAGTATAGGTCTACCCAGTACTTTGCATTTGCTGTCAAATACAGCCTGGGATCCTTAGCGAATATGACCTCGCTCTTTGCTTCATGTTCGGCTTCACTGTTAGATCTTACTGAATTTATTCATCAGAATCCACTCAGACTGGACTTTGGATGCTTTGAATCATCATGTTTCTCCATCCCTTTCCCCAGCCCCCTGTCCCCATTAAATTTTACTCTTCAAGAGGAAATGCTAGATATTCAAGCCAGAGGACCTGCTTCAGTCCTTTGAATTTCATAAAAATTTAGTCTGGGGAAATGTTTCTTGTGGCATATCTTCTCTGTTTCACTTGGGAGGATGAACATCTGTATAAATGTTCTTTTCTCTGCTAGTGAATATTAAGTGTAATACAGGATTTTTGGTTTTGACAAGTAACCTTCAATATTCAATAAGTATGAAAGTTAAAAAAATGTTGAATGGCAAAGAGCTACTCTGCATATAAAATAATCTGTAACATTATAGAAATAAGTAACAAGTTTCAGATATAAGAATCACTTCCTATAGCTGATCTAAAATTACTGTATTTTATTAAGACTCTAGCTAAATAAAATTGTCAGTGTCACACAATACAAGAATAAAAGTATTTGAGGCAAATTCATATAGGCAATGGGCAGATGAATTGTGTTACATCCATAATAAAGAAAATATGCAGCAATTTAAAATAATTAGATAGCTTTGAAGTGCTGACATGGGAAATAGTTCAAAATGTAGGATAAATAAAAATAATTAATTTGATGAATAATAGATAGTCTAACACTGAATGCAACAGTTTAACTATCTCTTTATATACATACATTTACAGTTCACAATAAATGCACAGGAAATGGCCTACCAGTATACAGTGACTATTTGGAGGGAAAGGGGAGTAAGATGTGGGTGGTAATTTAGAACACAATTTACTAAGATGTTTCTGTTATTTCCTGAAAACTTCTAGGAAATAATTTATAAAGTATGTTTTTATAATGATTTATGAAGCAGTTTATGTAGAAAACCAGCAACAGAAATATATAAGTATATGAACATTACAGTTCAAATATGTCATTTAGATAAATCTAATAACAGTTTTAGTTTAAAACTATTCAAGAAGTAAACTTAAGTGTAAGCAAGAAGAAATATGCAAGGCATTTTGAGAAATAACAAATTCCCTGGTTGAGAAAACAGACAATGAAGATTGAAAGGCAATTTAGAGGTACCTGTTTCTAATATCAAATATTTAATTCTATGTCTTTAAAGAAACCACATATCAATAGTTATGAAGTTATGCAACATAAATATATAAATCTAGCATTGGGATATTTAATGGGTTGGTATAAACAAAGTGTGAAGCAGTGGGGGAAATTTTATCATTTATTGTCTGAAAAAGAAATCAAACTAAGGTGGGACTGTGGAAAATAAAAGGCAGATTTAATCAATCGGGTGGCTACTGATCCCATCTACAAAGACATACAAGAAAAGTATATTTGAAGAAGTTTCATCAGTAATTTATAAAATATTTTATATTCAATATACAAGTCCTGATAACAGACATGTTTTCCCAATGTGCCAAATTTTGTTTAGAATTGTGTTCCTCCATATTACTGTAGAGTGCAGATGGTTAATCAAAGTAGAGATCACTGTAATCACTAGATGCTTCTCTCCAATAATCTGACATACAGTGAACTGTGGTAAAGGTACCTCAAAGCTCTAAAAACAGATGTACCCAGGAATTCCACTACTAGAAATCTACCACAAGAACACAAAAACATTAATGTGAAAGGAAACCTGGATTCCTATGTTAATTGCAGCACTATTTACAGTAGCCAAGATGTGCAAATGAACTAAATGGCACAAAACAGATGAATGGATCAAAAAGTTGTGGTATATAGACACAATAGAATACTACTTAGTGATCAAAAAATAAACTCATGCCATCTGCAGCAACTGATGAGCTGGAAGGGATTATGCTGAGTGAAATAAGCAAAAAAAAAAAATCTCTATATGTAGAATATAGAGAAAACCAACAAAAGGTCAAGAAAAAAAAGACAAATTTGCAAGCATGGGGGAGGGGAAAAAGGGGGTGGGAAGAGCACAAGATACTATGATTATTTTCACAGGTATTATGGTGGTGGGATAACTATGGGGACTGCACCTGAGGGTTATAACCAATTACTATACAAAAATTAACAATAATATAATATATAAAATACATTTTTCACTTACTGTCATAAAAAAAATTTTGTGCATTTCATACCCTTGATATATTTCAATTATATACACTACTCTTTATAACCCCTGCATCTGACTAAAATTATGCTTTCACCACCACTTTTCTAGTAACTATATTATCCTACCTATTGGTTCACTTATTGCTAGTTCTCCCATTTTTGTTTTTAAATGAGAGGATTTTTTAATGATTTATTTATAGATGCATACAAGAGCTGGGGTACAGGTCAGATACGTTGGGGGGTGGTGAGAGGATTCATCAGAGACAGAATGGGGAAGAAAATAAACAGATCAACTGAAGTACACTGTTGAGGGGAGCAGCAGGTGAGGCAGGAGAGATTTGCTGCACCATGTGTGTCCCCTCCCTGACCAGGGATAGAACTTGTGCTTCAGGTGACTGTGGCTACTTGATAGTGCAGTGCTTAACCCCTTGCATCACCAGGGAGGCCCTCTAGTCCTCCCTTTAATGCATTTTCCACAAAACTTCATAATTGTTCTCTCTAAAATGCAAATCTCTACTTTTGACCAAATGAAGTCTTATATATTCTACACTCCATATTCCACTTGAATAGTCAAGTCCCTTGATAACAACTGAATCTTCTTCTAGTATAGATTCTCATGCTTTGGGTTATAAACTGTCATATTTTAAATGATTGATATATAATTCAATTTATATGAACAGTTTATAGAAGGATTTTTTCATTAAGTTTTGAAGGGGCTACTAAATATATCTTCTAGAGGAAAAAATTGCCTAAATACACAGATAATTTTTTTCTTGGAGTTACAAGGCCCTAGGTACACTGGAATCCTTGTTGTTCCTTGAACACACTGAGCTATACCAGTGGTTGCTATTTCTATCTGTAATGTTATCCTCAGACTATCTTTTACCTACTTCCCCTACCTTCCCCAAGTTTTGTTTAAATTTCACCATTTCAGTGAGTCCCACTATGATTCCTCTAATAAAAATTTCAGCCACCAATCTACCTGTTCTCTCTAAACTTGTCCAACATTTTTGTTTCTTTTTGTTTTTATTCATGGCACATATCACCTCACAAAATGTCAAGATTTTGTTTTATTTTGGTTTTGTTAGATCCTGCTTCTTCTGTAGATTCTGTAATGTTTTCACTTAATATTAATCAATATAAATTCCTAGAAGAATGTTTGACATACAAAACATACTTAATAAATATATGGATTGAATATATGAACAATACCCACCATTTTATTATCATTGGAATTTATTTTTCTTGAATAACTATTTTGTCTCCCTCTTCACATTTTAGATGCTCTTAATGAAGTTAATGTAGAGATTGGCATTTATTACATTCAAGATAGAACTAAGAGAGAGCAACTTTCGCTTCTTCCCTTAATTTGTTTCTTGTAGAAATGTACGTACAGACAATATTTGTTTGAATACATTAAATTATTTCCTTTCTCCACAACAATTTACTTAAAAATCTGCATCCACAGCTTTGAAAGCAAAGGCTGTTATCACCAACCCCCAAAAACATTAATCAAGTGTGATTAGAAGTCTTACATAGCTTAAGGTAAAATATATACTTAAGAGTCAGGTCTTTATTATCATAAATAATAGTAATTTTGTGAGTTACTGAGTAAATGTTATTGTTTTGCAAATACTCATGTGTGATTTTATAAGTGAACATGGGTATGTAAAAGCCCATGGACATTTTAGAAAATGTTAGCTACTTTAGTTCCCATTCAAATCTTTCAAGAGTTAGTTTGAAGTCAATTCAAAGAGGACTCAATATTCACTTAGAAAAATATTCCACTAATTAGTAGCATAGCTGTCATTTTTTACTCGAAAGTTGTGTAATTTATCATTCTCGTGTTTATGACCATGGAAATCACATATATAATGACTCATTCAAATTTACCATAAAGCACTAGTTTCAAAACACTACTTTATATTCATCTCTGTCACTTTACTTTCATTTTTAATTCCAGGTATACATAAACTGAATTTGGCAATTGGTGAGAAAATGTTTGCAAATCATAAGAAGCCTAATCAAAATTTAACTCAATATACCTGGATCTCAAAAGTAATAAAATTAGTACAAGAAATAAGTTTCAGATGACAAAAGAGCCAAATGGAAACAGCGGATTGAAATGTGAGTCTGCCTATTCCTCCTTTTTCCTTCCTTATTCATTCTTACTTGAGAAGAAAGCATGTTTCCTTTAAAAAATGAAATTTTCTTGAAACTTTTCATAATTATTTTATAATTTACACATATCCATAACACATTCTAATTTGCATTCATTTAAACTGTGATGGGTATTTTTCAAACTAAAGATGAAATCAATGTGGGAAGACAGTTCTGTTCATTTTAGTCTATTTTGAGAAAGAATGCTACAAAGAACATAAGTTAGACTTGGTTGTGGGAGTTGGGAGAGCAGGCATTGCCTTGGAAAGATAAATATCTAATTTATCCTAGATTATATAGACAATGGCTTGAGCTAATAAGACTAGTTACTTTATTCATATTGAAAACCAGAGGTGGATAAGGTGAATTGTACTACAGATTTATGATTAAAAGACAATTTTCAAATAAGAATAATCACGTGTATGACCTTGGCTATTATACCAAACTTTCAATAGATTATAGACAAGGGACAGGGCCTGGTTCATTACAACAGGACCTCTCAGGTCAACCTGTTTCACCCTTCACTACTGTAAGTGAGTAAGTCTGGAATGAACTGTCACAAACTCACTATTCCACTTGTTGAAAACTGGAGAGATAGACTTCTTTTCACAAGTACTTTGTCATCAAACCAACTTACCAAAAATCACATCTATAAGAAAATATAGGTTTTCACTTATTTCATTTTGAATTACTTCTTTTTTCTGCTCTCATAAATATTTTACATCAAACTACTAGTGGAAGTGAAGTTAATTAGTTTTCATCTTAATGAATTTGGGTCTCCATATGAGGTATATTAGCTACATAAACTCAAAGGATATCAAAAGGATAGTTAAATATTACAGTGAAGTGTCCTAGTTAAAGCTGCTACTGCTGAATACTACAGAACTGATACTTCACAGTGGGGGAGAATCATTTTCTGTTTGCTATTATTTCTTGTTTAGCTCCCTGATGTACTTCTCTGTCTATCTGTAGGAATGGTGAGTTTTTCTTTTGTTTACATCAGTCACTCGTGTGTGTGTGTGTATGTAATATTTGAATTTATAGGTTGATTATGAAGTGAAAAAACTTTACTATATTTTAGGGTTAATGATAAAAGGACAATGCAGGATTTAAAAAAACAAATAGTTCTTAGTAAGGGACCAATAATGAATATAAATTATTATGCCACTATAACAGGTGAAACATAAATTTTTATTTATTAAAAATCCCATGCATGGTAGTAGTCTATTATTTATTTTAAAAAATGATGTTGCTGGTCAAGACAGTGAGTGACTAGTGAACTGGTGAACAAGATACACTGACTTCCTGATTATCAATGTTTTCTCTAATCACTGTCTTTGAGTTACTTCATTTCCTTTCAAATAAAAATTTTATGGAAGTTAGTTTGTTTTTAATTAGAGGAAATTTGTTCACCAATAGTTTGTGTCAAGATCTTGCTGACCTTCTTGTTGCTTAGATAGAAAGTAAAAGCTGTCTTTCTTAAATGTATTACGCTATATTACTCTACCAGGTGTGGTAAAGGTGTGACTAATGATTACTGGGTCCTGCTGTGTCTTGCTTAGTTTGGTAATTAGCTCTCTCAGCTGTTCTCATTGTAAATGAGGAGATCCTAGTGAGTCATTTAAAGACGCTGAATGAATGGAGGATCTATCATGTAGTCTTTTGAAAAAGCTGCTTTATGGGGAAGACACACTAGGTGGTAAGTGAGGCTCAGCAGGACAACTTGTCAAAACATAATCTGATTATATTCACATCCAATATTTTAAAAGTCAAATCTCAGGATCTGTTATTTGGAGTTTTAAGGTCCTTTCTTTTTCTATCTTAAAACTGATAATAAAGAGCAAGAATGCTTAGTGATTAGAACTAATCTGTGCCAGATTTTGACTGTACCTTTAATTACATTAGATACTAAGCAAAGAAAAGTGTGTATGTTAAAAAAAATAATCTGAGAAATGTTAGAAATGATAACTGAAAAGGTTGAATTTAGTTTATATAGGTAGGAACAATTAATCATTACATTAAAAAAGTATTTTTGACAGGGGGAGCTTCTGTTTCAAAGTTGTTTCGACCAACTAAAGATATATTGATGATAGAGCAAAAGAAATGTATAGTTAATCAGTAAAGGTAACCCTCATACCACACCAAAATAGACTTATCCTCAGAATGAAAGTGTGGTATAATATTGGGAAAATATATTTGTGAACTAATCTATGTGTGCACTGAACTATTTGTGAAATGAACTAATAATTTTACTCGTTAAAGCAGAAGAATTAAATGATTATTTCAACAGTTCTAGAGAAATCATTCAATAAAGTTCAATTTCCATTTGTGATTAAAAACTCAGAAATAAAAAAAAAAGATATATTGATGATATACCGCTTTATACACACAGAAGAAAATACAGAGATTTAATCTCTTCATTTCTAAAGAGTTCACTACGGAGATGCAAAGCCTGAGTACCATTATTTAAATCTTTATCCAGTTCACTGATCATTAGTGGGGGGTTGAAAGACTGTTTTTTTTTCTGTAGGGAACAGATTTTGCATAGCTATTTCACAGACTACACATCTCTTTTGCTTTTTTTTTTTTTAAAGATTTTATTTATTTATGCATACAAGCACTGGGGTACAGGCCAGAGGTGTGGGGGGTGAGAGGATTCACCACAGAGAGCAGGGAGCAGAACAGGCAGATCACTGGAAGCACACTGCTGAGGGGAGCAGCGGGCACAGCAGGAGAGGTCTGCCGCACCATGTGGGTCCCCTCCCTGGCTGGCAGCAGGGATCGATCTCGTGCAGCGGTGGCTGTGGTTTGCTTCATAGTGCGTTGCTTAACCCACTGCGCCACCAGGGAGGCCCCTCTTTTGCTTTTTATGCTTTGCTCTTTTGTCTTTTGGGGAGTGGGGAGGTTTGTTTCCAGAGCATTTTCCAATATGTTCATATACTTAAGTACTTTCCATGGCCAGATTCTCAATACAAACTTACCAACATTATTTAGCTTAATCATTCATATATTATCTCAAATTTATAAGAGTGAAATTAAAGTTTGACCAATGATACAAAAGTAATACACTCACTGTCAGTTCTTTTGACTGCATGATATGCTCTCACTTTTATACCACTGACATTTCCATTAAAAACCTTAAATATATATCATCCCAGTCAATGACAAACCATGTATAATTTTATGCAATTGCATTAAGTTATGCTTCTTAATTCTGAATGCATCATTTGTCTCAAAAATAGATGTTGCTTCTATAAAATGCTTATTTTATAACTTTTAAAAATAATTAAGTTCAGTAGCTTCTATTGAAAAAAGGGAATAAAAAGGTGGATACTATAGGAATAATTAATATGACACTTGAATCACATTGCTTTATTAGTGTAGGCTAGTTATACCCTGTGTTTCCAAATGTATATGAAAACAATAAATCTTAAATTTAGATTATTTTTATTATTTTGGGAAAGTATGGAGAGTGGTAGGTCAAATAGCATATAATCCAGACAATTTAGCCTTTCTATGTTAATGTAGACATAGTCTAGGTAAGACTCACAGTGCTGTCAATAGTCCTTTAAAAAAACTGGTATATCACCAATTGTTTTATTTTTAAAGCTATTCTTTATATGAATAAAATCAGACATGACTCTCAAATTTGCCTTATGACAAATATTTGTTTTTCAGTATGCCAACATAAATAAGTGAAAAAGTAAATGGGTAAATATACTGAAGTAGTCTTTTTTTTTTTTTTTTTTTTTTTAAGATTCACTTATTTTTGCATACAAGAGCTGGGGTAGAGGCCAGAGGTGTGGGAGGGTGAAAGGAAATCATCAGAGACAGAATGTGGAGCAGAACAGGCAGACTGACTGAAATACACTGCTGAGGGGAGCAGCGAGGTGAGGGTGGGGTGGGAAGGAGATCCTGCTTCACCATGTGGGTCACCACTTGGCCGGGGATCTAACTCATGCTATAGTGGCTGTCAATAGCTTTATAGTTCTATGACTTAACTCCTTGTGCCACCAGAGTGGCCTCACTGAAGTAGTTTTTGGAGATTATTAGTTACTGTAAAGTTCTGGAGAGTCATTTGATGAAATAATATTCTGAAACATAACTATTTGAGAGTTACTAATATTTGAATGACTATAATATGCAGTTTATGCTAGCAAGCTGCAATCAGTAATGTCGTATTTATGTCTGACCAAATATATAATGTACCCTCTGAAATGAAATGACATATGATAGCAGGCTCTGTGAATATTGGACTGTTTATTGCATAACAAGTAAAACATGGTTTTTGAAGTAGGGTACAATTTTGTTTGATTAACTTTAAGAAATATGAATTCTACACCTGCTTGGCTACCAACTAGTTCTTGGATCTTCAGTATCATTTAATTAATAAGGGGTCCTTATGTTGTGATTAAGAATATCTCCATATCCTGAGTCTTAAATAACCTGTAAGTCTTGGTAGTAACGCCTTTGAAATAGAACAACAATAGAACCATTCTTTTGTAGAATAACTTTGAGAATTAAATGAGGTAAGATTTTGAAAACTCTCAACCTAGTGCATTGTCTACTATTCTCAATTAAAAAGAATAGTAGCCTTTGCTATATTTAATAGAGGTGACAATCTTTGTCTCATTTTCTAATAATATTTTGCATCAGCTCAAGGGTAAAAATTTATTTGAATTTGGTTTATAATGTCAGAAGAACATTACAATGCAAATTTTTGTCATAGAGCAATTTATTCAAAATTTCTATAGGGTTGATCATATATTCTCTTTAGTCTATCATGCTTTTTGTCAAAATGGAATGAAGTATGTATAAAAATTGAAACTTGAAAGTACATGAAAAATAATGATTACCATAATTAACCCAGTTTCAGAAATAAAGTCTGTCTCTGTTGACATACTTTGGTCAAGTTAGCTCTTCTAATTAAATGATATTTTCTCCTTTACTATTTGTGAAATTTTAGTTCTGTAGTATTCAGCAGTAGCAGCTTTAACTAGGACACTAAGCTAGAATATTTAACTATCCTTTTGATAGCCCTAGGGCTTAAATGGCTAATATACCTCATATGGAGACTAAAATTCATTAAAATGAGAACTAATTAATTGCACTATCAGTAACAGTTTCATATAAAATATTGATAAGAGTAGAAAAAAAGCAAGGGTTAAAATGGTGAAAACATACATATTTCTTACAGGGAGGCTATTTTAGGAGGATGGCTTTGTACAAATAAAATACTTGCAAAGAGGAAGCTTCAACTTGATTCTAAAAGTGATATTAGATTACTGATAGGTTTTCTCAGAAGAGTGATGTATCTAAGAACTTCACCCCTCCCCCCCCAACACAGTTTCCATAAATGGGGAATAGCTCATGTCATATTTGATTTTCCAATGATCTGTGTAAGAAGGAACATGCCCCATTGGGAAAAAAAAAATCATTATATTGCTTTATTTGTCCCTGGAAGTGAAGGAATTGATTTCACTTTTAATTTCCCTCACATCCAGAATATTTTACTATGTAATTTAAGGATTAAGAAGCATATTATTAAAAGTAGTATTTTAAAAGTCTCATGAAAAATACATATAATTTCACTCTACTAATAAAAATCATACAATCATAATACAAAACTTCAGGAATCTGGCACATTTCATTTAGTAAAATACAGTTACGATTCATCTATGTTGTACATGATTCAACAGCTTATTCCACTTTATTACTGCATAATATTTTACTGTATTGATTTACCATAATTCATCTGTTCCACAGCTAAAGGACATATGTGTTGTTCCCTACTTTTGATATAAAAATGTAAAACTTCTATAAATATTTGTATAAAGTTTTTTCTGTATGAACATAAATCTTTGCTTTTCTTCTGTCAGTCTGCTTGCATGGATTGTTAT
Organism: Galemys pyrenaicus; assembly: GCA_019455555.1. Taxonomy (NCBI): domain Eukaryota; kingdom Metazoa; phylum Chordata; class Mammalia; order Eulipotyphla; family Talpidae; genus Galemys; species Galemys pyrenaicus. The sequence continues at coordinate 5,569,249 of JAGFMF010012105.1, forward strand.
GCCACAGGGTAAGTATATATTACAATGTACAAAATGTCAAAATATTTACCAGTTTGCTTTTCCACCAGGAATGTGTGAATATCTCAGTATTTAGCAACTCCATATGTACTTGGTACCATACTTGGTATTGTCAGATAAGGCATGTAGTAGTTTCTCATTGTTTTAATTTGCAATTTTCTAATGACTACTAATATGGGATCATTACTGGATATATATTAATAATTGCCATTATTTATAGAGATATTTGTTAAGATATTTTGCTGAATTTCTAAGTAAATTGATTTCTTACTACATGTTGAATCCTCCCCCTTTTAAAAAATTATTGAAGTAACACTGATTTGTATCATTTTATAATTTCAGGTTAACCACATTACACTTCACCATTTGTACATATTATGATCACTACGAAAAGTCTATTTTTCCAACCACCACCATTTAGTTGATCCCCTTTATTCATTTCAAATCCCCCCCACCCCAGCTTCCTTCCATTCTGATAACTACCAATTTGTTTTTATTAAATTTGTTCACTTACTTTGTTTCTTTATCGTCCATTTAAAAGTGAAAGCATAAGGTATTTATCTTTGTGTTACTTCACTAAACATGGTATATTGTCTGTCACATATAAAAGCTTTTAGTTTCTATAATCCAATTTATGTTTTGGTCTCTGAAAACCTTAGTGAACACAGTCTCACATATATATCTGTGATGTTTACTCCTACTTGTAGTTATTCTTTATACTTAGGTATTCTGTGTTAATTTTTGTATAAGATGTAGATAAGTTTCATAATATATGCATATCTATATTTAACTGTTCTATCACAATTTGTTATCTGTTCTCTAATTAATTTGTTTTGATCTTAATAAAAAATAAGTTGGCTATGTTTGCATGAATCTTTCTAGCCTGCTATTCTGCTTCATTGTGCTATGTGTAGCTGTACTTTCACTAATGCCATAGTTTCAGATATTTTCTATTTCTTCTTGTGTATTGATTTCTCCTCTCCACCATTTTATCCCCTGTATTTGTTTTTGATTAATTTTGTCCATCATTTTTTCTAGCTCCTTAGGGTACAAAACACAATTATAAAATACACAGAAATATACTAACAGTAAACATAATATAAATTCTATATCAAAAGAGGAAATATTGAATTAAAAAGATAAGGTGCAGATTTCATGAAGAAATAAAAATGACTATGTTATGTATATATTAAACATAATACAGAGATGGACAAAACTTAATGATTTATGATCTCACATATCAATAGGAAAATGATTTAGAAATCTTATGCTGAATAAATATAATTGCTAAAGTAAGTAGGAGAGCTAACAATCAGGATACAAAGACTACAGTATTTGAAAGTTCACCAATTTTAAGAGGTATGCAGAAGTTTCAAGGGCAATTCTCTTTTTATAGATCTGTGAATGTATAGCCTCTTTCTACATTAGGTTGCCAGCCATGAAATTAATAGGTTAGATACAAAAGAAAGCAATAGAAAGATAAGAAGTGGATAGTAAAGAGTTGAGAGGGTTTTACTTTTTAATGACTGAAAACAAGAAAAGAGAACTAGCACTCACATATATAATAATGTAACAGTCACTATTATAAGATTATTTCATTCTTTTCAAAATGCTGGCATATATGTTTATGTGACACATTTCAAGTTGGCGGCATTACATAATTTTTGATATGTTATTTGATCTATTCCCTTATTTACATATTTACATAGTTCTGACTTAAATCCCAGGTCCAATTGCTTTATGGTATTTTGAATTTAACATTAGTAAGGAATTTCTCAACCTAAAACTGTCAAAATTTGACAGAGTCACATATCAACATTTCCTTTTTAGAAATACATCATAATGCATTTGGATTTTTAATTGCAATGTGTTGCTTTAAAAACAAACAAAACTTTATCCAAGAAATTTTTAAAATACTCCTTTATTCAATCTACTATTTGGCATTACTCCTATAAGATTAAAATTTAACTGTTAACAATCGCATCTTCTCAACTGTGACAATTTATTCTGCTAACTCTCACCATATGCTGGTTGTTGCTATAACCTATTTCTTTTCATAGTTTCTGTACATGCTGAATGAAAACTCTAAACACAGATGTCCAGATAGTGACATGTGTTGGCATTCAGCACTCTCATTTTTTATGGTAGTACATAAGTCTTGATTTTTGTTACTAAAAGTTTTTAGATGATGTGTTCTAGTTATTCCTGGAATACTAATTCATCTGTTTTTTAAAAAAGTCTCATCCTTCCTTGTTTTTTACATTCTTTTCTTGAACAGTTGAGATTATCTTTTGTAAAAGTAACACAGGCACATCTTCTTCATTAATAGCACAACAAAAGAATATAAACAAAACAAATGCTACTAAAAATCTGCTATAAAAACTATATGGCAGAATATTTTTCTAGCTATATCCTTGTGTATATTGACAAATTAAAACATGGACAGATGGATTAGATTAAGAAATCACCCAGTCCTCATCCCTAGATTTCATTCAGTCCTGTGACATTAAATAGCATTAATTTTCCAAAATGCCCATCTGCATGGAGAGTTCACAAGTTGCAAGTTTTAAAGAATACTGGAGCAGACCAGGCATATTTAACCTGAGTTTTAGAATCTGGGCCCTCAGAGACAAAGAAAGGGAGATGTCAGATGATAGACAAGAGTGGGTGACCTCATCCTTAGCCTGAGAGTAAAGTGATGTTTGTTAGATATAGAGAATGTGCTCATTGATAACCTAGACCTACCAAACTCTATTCATCTCGGTTATATAAGAGAGGATAGTGACTACTTCTTCAGTGAGTAAAGGGCAGAGCTTTAGGACATATTGATTCTTTCTTTGATAAGAGGTACCAAGAAGCCAGATCCTATGGGCTCTCAATGTTCTAATCATATAATCTGCATTCTCTAAATAACCACTTGAGGCTTACAGAGCACTGAGGGACCACTAGTTCTCATACCAGGATGACTAGATGCCTGCTCTGAACCACTGAAGAAGACCTATCTGATTTTTGGGGAGGCTGACTACACAATATTCTAGAACAATCATCTTCTCTCAATTCTATGACATTTATTTTTTTTTTGTTTAATTATGATTTACTTAGAATTTTCCACTAGTGTGTTTTTATTCCACTCTGTTTTTGTTTTTATTTACTTTTCCTTTGTAAATTTATATTCCTGCCCTTTATTTTTGCAAAAACATTCCTTTCTTTTTTCATTTTGTTTTTTTGTTCTACTATTTATTTGTTTTCCTTCCTTTTTTTTCTTTTTTTTTTTTTTCTTAATGTTTAGGAGGCTGGTGAGGCAAGATCCTAATAATGATAGTGGAACTTTCTAGATTCCAACCCCATTTCCATGCTGCTGACATCTCATATGCCTTTGAACTATAGCTCTCAGCATGCTGTGAACTGGACTTCCTAAGTAGGACTGCTGCTGAGAAAGAGGAAGGAGCAAGGTGGCACTGGGGTGAATGAAGAGAGGAATTGGAGACATGTGAGCAGATGTCTTTGTTCTTTGTCGTTAGCACTTTGGATCTGGCTCCCTTCAGAGACAATGGCAGCCATCATCTTGACCATTTGGTGGATTCAGCTTGTACAGTCCATTTGGAACTCTGGCTCTGTCTCTCTCTCCCAGTTCTTCCAGCCCTGCTGGGTCTTCCTGTTGATATATTCCTAGCACTCATTCTTCTGGCAACTTTGCTTTTGGGCTTTGCCCACTCAACTCTGGGCCTTGCCTGTTTGACTAGATGGTTGCCCCTAAAGGGATGAGCGATTTTGGAGTTTGATTGGGAGATTATATTTTGAAATCTTTTTCTCTCTCCCTTCTCCTCCTCTTTCTCCCATTATTAAAAATATCTAACTATTAGGTCTTATTACTTTGCCTTATGCATATGGGTGGCACAAAGCCTCAGTACAGAGAACATGAGTTTTCTACCTGATATTAATACCACACTTGCAATTCCTTTGTAACTGGTGAATATTTATCTGATACTATTTTGTGTTTCCATACATAATGCTTTATAATTCATGGTATTTCATAACTGTATGTTTACAATTAACTACTTTCACAAATAAACATACTATGCTTTATATTTTTGTTTTTCATCCTTTTTAAAAAGATTTATTTATTTATGCATACAAGAACTGGGGTACAGGACAGAGGTGCTGTGGGTGAGAGGATCCACCAGAGACAGAGTAGGGACAGAACAGGCAGACTGACTGAAACAAACTGCTGAGGGGAGCAGTGGGCGAGGCAGGAGAGGTCTGCTGTGCCATGTGAGTCACCTCCCTGACCTGGGGATTGAACTGATGCTGCAGTGACTGCAAATGCTTCATAGTGCAGTGCTTAATCCCTTGTGCCACCTGGAGGCCCATATCCTTTAAAAAAAAAAATTATTCTTATTGATTTATGCATACAAGAACTGGGCTATAGGCCAGAGGTTTCAGGAGTGAGATGATTCACCAGAGAGAGTGAGGAGAAGAACAGGTAGATCTACTGAATATACTGCTGAGGGAAGCAGCAGGCGAGACAGGAGAGGTCCAGGAGAGGACAGGTTAGCTCCATGGCCAGGGATTGAACTCAGGCTGTAGGGCTGACAGACATGAGACTTAACCCATATGCCACTAGGAATGTCTTGTTTTTTGTCTCTGAGTTAAGCCTAAGTGTGTCTGAGTAGAAGCAGAGTAGAGAACTGAGTCAGAGTAGCAGAGTAGTAGTAACTAATCTCAACTTAGTATCACTGTTTTGAGTAGCCTCTCAACCATCTTTTTTCTTTTTCTTGAGCTGTGTTTCTACTTGGTCTGAAGCATTGACAAAGAAAACAAAGATCACAGAAAAACCCTTTAGGTTGCAAATTTTTGTTCCTGAATGTTCTCATTACTTTCTCGGTCTCCTTTTTTGTCTGTACATTTGGCAAGCTTCAAAACTTCAGATTAGTTTGTGTACAATAGAACATGCCTTTCCACATGATTTTTCTGAAATTTCTTTGTGCTTCCTTGAGGTCATAGTAAATCTCTATAGGACATTTTCCTTTATTACTCTCACATGTTACTTAACCACACTACTTTGAAGTGCAATTTCTGATTTTAGATGTCTCATTATATTCAAATTATAACGTTTTATTTTTCCAAATGACGTAAGGTTTTATTTTTCACAACTGAAAAAAAAAAATTCTTATTTGCAATATGAGACAGTAATCTCCACATATTTCTTCTTCTTGACCCAGAAATCAGTTTTTTGTTTCATTAAGCTGATTTAATTATATGAGTCTATTAGTCTACACATCAATATGAATAAGAACTGGTTTTTCTACTCACTATTACACTCAAAGATCAAAACATTGTTGGCATTTGGGATATCTCTGGGTTTAAAAAATGTTAATAACTGAAAAATTGAAAGAAAAAAATGAAATAATGATGCTTTAAAACCTTCATACTTCATAGAAAATAGCTTTGACTCCAGTAAATACAAAATACTGTTCTTAATTTAGATTTTTGACTGGTTGACAGTTATTTCCTAAGCAATATTAACCAAGACTCAATTTTAATACCAAACTTTAATTTTCTATATGGGCCAAGTAGTAATTTCCTAAAATAAACATGTGGTAGTGTGCTAGAAAATGTACACTTTAACAAGGACAAATTTCATTAGCAGTCTACTAAATTTCATTAGCATCGTTTTGTATTCTTTCTTTTTCTCTTCATTTATCAAATGACTATATATTTTGGGGAAAATTAAATATATGGCTTATTTGAAAAAAAACTTTGTCTTATAAATTTCTCTACTTTCTCAGATTTGTACATGACTGATCTTACAGTAAGAATATGGAAATATTTCTTAAAACTAAAATTACTCTCTCTTAAAAAAAATATTGTTCATGCACACAAAATCCAGATATATCTGTCTATATTTTTTAAGGAAAATTGGCTTTTGAGGTTATTTTGCCAATATAAGCACTCAATGCATCTTAAAATTCACTCTTCTATAAAGAGGGTGACATTGATGAATCTTCTCTATAAGACTGGTGTCCTTGGATTGTAAATGTGTCCCCAAACTAATAAAGCACAACACTCTTCTCCATCATTCCAGAAGATCAGTTTTAAATCCTTCTAGGGACAAAAAAGAGCTTAAATACATTATATTTGGCAGTAAATGATGATCTAAATCATTACCAAAAATTAACTAAATTGCTTAAAAGTTTTTACTAAACAATTATTTCAAAAAGTCAAGTTTTAAGAACTGCCACTGATTTTATGTGTTAACACTATAAACATCAGATTCATTATGATGAACATTCAGGGAGCATCTGAAATAAATCAATACTCTGACAAAGATAAAACTGATGAAAAATTAGCAAAAAATGAAATATTGTCTTCAAACTATGATTGTGTTTGCTAAAGGTAGTGATTACTCAATATTCTAGACAATTTCCAAGTCAGGATAAGTTCATTGTCATAGTGTTAGAATTTTAACTAGATTTAGAGAGAAAGAGTAAAATTAAAAACTTAGAACAAAAGAGATATTTCATAAAATTTTCAGATGTGAAATGATATTTTAAAAAGTAGGTAGGATATATAGGAGAGTGGAGAATCACTGGGATGACTGCAATAGATTTAAATAAAATGTTTAGGGCCTCCCTGATGGTGTAGAGGTTAAATCTCAGCACTATCACTGCTATAACCTGAGTTCTATCCCCGGCCATGGTTCTAACCCACACACATTGTTTCAGCAGACCTCTCTTGTTGTTCCTTCCCTTCACCATCTCCCTTACCTCTGACTTATACCCCAGTTTTCTACACAAAAAATAATTAAGAATAATTATAAATAAAATAAAATGATGTTTATAGTTAATGTTACAATATTGTAAAGGAAGGTGGAGGTAGAAAATTCCTAGAGTTAATCACTAGACTGATTGAATACTTGTGAATTCTGCAAATGGTGTGCTCAAGATTGAATCCCACCCTTTAAACAAATAAAAAATAATTAACAAATCACAAAACAAAATGTTTAGTCCTTAACTGATAATCATTGGTATAATTTAGAAGTAATTGAAGAGAACTTGTGGTGAAAACTTAAAGTTTTGTTGATGTCAATGGTGATACATTTTCTTAAAATTCTTTAAGAGAATGATGAGGGACAGAAAAGTAGGAGAGAAAAGAGGAGAAGGAAGAGGTGGTGGAGGAAACAGATGAAAGTTAGCAGGTACTTTTTTCATGCAATTGATCACTTGTTCAAGATAATCCTGTTAGGTACATAAAATAATTTACAACTGATGAAAGCAATGGGAAGAAGAAGTAGATCCTCATGACTCAGTCATCACTGGACTTATGCAGAATGTAACTTTACTGCACACAGCAATAAACCTGGTGTTTATTGGTAAACAAATTGGTTTATTGGTAAATAAATAAAGCACTTTTCTAATGCTTTTAAAAAGCTAGGCACCACCTAGATAAAAAAGTTTGAGATTCTTTTTGCAAAGCATATATCTGTAGTGTCCACCAAATTTGCATGTGATAATCATGCAGTTAAGTCAGGTAAAGAGCAGGGATGTTTGTAGTTAAAAAGTGACATAGAGCATATATGGTGTATTAATTAAATGTATTTAGGATCTCTGATAAGGAAGAGTATTTTTTCAAAAGGTGGTAAAAATATTGGTTGTTAGGAAGAAAAATCAATTATTCCAACTACGTAAAAATAAAAAGTTTGTAAAACAAAAAATGCTCAGCATTGCAAGGATATTAAAAGCATAGAAATATACATTTAAAATATATAGCTTACAGATGATGTGCATGATATATACAAACGATATTACTATGAATGATGGCAAACCAATAGACAAAGTGGCAAAAGACATGAAAATCAATTTACATAAAAATTTAATTTTAGTGTAACAAAAATACTCAACTTTAATAATATTCAAGAATATACCTTTATTTTAAAAAAGAAGTTACTGGGGCCTCCCAGGTGGCGCAGTGGGTTAAGCAACTACTAAGAAGCAAAACGCAGCCACTGCAGCACAAGTTGATCCCTGCCGCTGGCCAGGGAGGGGACCCACATGGCTGGCAGACCTCTCCTGTCTGGCTCACTGCTTCCGTCAACAGTGTATTTCAGTCCATCTGTCTGTTCTGTTCACCACTCTGTCTCCAGCGAATCCTCTCATCCCCCACACCTCTGGCCTGTACCCCAGTTCTTGTATGCATAAATAAATAAATATTTAAGAAAAACAAAAACTAAGTTACTCTTTTATAGCTGTTGAGTCAGGAAAAACATAAAAAATGAATGCCTATATTTGTGTGGTAAGAGATATTGCTACTTTAATATACTTCCAAAAGGACGAGAACTGATAATGCTGAGGCAGTGTAATTAATTTACAATGTACATTTATGACCCTTAAAATGAGGTGATGGTGCACTGGTGAAATGGTGGTGGGAAATTCATGGGGACCGCAAATGATGTCAAATATATATAAAGAAAGAAAAAAATATACTTTAGAGTATTGTCTTTGAACAAATTTTTCACAGTTTTAAAAAATATAAACTAAGGTACTCATTGCACTATTGTTTGGAATAGGAAAAAAAGAAAACAGAAAAATAGAACAGCAGTAAGAGAAGTCATGGATTAAAAAGGTGTATTATAGAATAAAATAAGGCAGTTAAAAGTACTGATATATATCTATATTTATCAAAGTATGCAAGACATATCAAAAATAATCTGTATACAGACTATAATTTTACATATTTATACAAGTTAAACCCAAAAGCAACCAAATGTTTTATTAATAGTCATTTGTTTCTATATTTGTACTTGTGTGCCTGTATAGCTATTAATTTAAGGAAACTGTTTTGACAACAGTACACTGGTAGGATCCATCCCTAAATACCTATAAAATTTGTCACAGGTGGTATAGGTTTGAATACCTAAAACATTTGTTGTTAGAATGAGAGTAGAGTTCATATTGCATAATATGAATACTTTTAAAAATTATGGACAAATATGGTTATATGTTAAAAGTTGTGGATTCTTAATACTGTTAGAAGGACAATGTCAATTGTACTCATTTTTAGTTACCTCCCAAATTCCTTAAAAGTGATAAAATCAGCATGGGAAATATGTCAATAGTGTGTTTTTAGATTTCAAAGGGGATTATTTGAAAAACATTGTTTCTTTGAAGTACAATTTATTTAATTATAGTTTTTTTTTTTACTTCCTATCTACTCCATATTTATTTAAAGGAACATTAACATTTTAAGAAAATTGTACAACTCTAATTCTGTGGAAAAAAAAATCAACATTAAGTAGGAATTCAGTTTTGGCTTCAATTAAGATAGAGCCTTTAAAGAAGAAGAAACTATAACTCTGTTGCTCCTTTATAAAGTCCCATCTACTGAACACTTTTTTTTTTATTTTATGGCAGAATTTCAAGATAAAATATAATTCAGCTTTTATCATCATCACTCCCATAATGTCAAAATAATATTTTTCTACCAAAAGTTCCATTGTTCCATTTATCTACTGCTCTGTAACAAAATACTCCAGAGCTTTGAAATAATAACTGCTTTATGATATTATCAATTCCATGGGCATGACCTGGCTTGGACATTCTACTTTCCAACATTGCCCTGCCTGATGACATTTACTGGACTCCACTGAGCTTCTAGCTGGATGGTCAAACACAGTTTGTAATGTCTATTCAGCTGTAAGTAGTCCATTAGCATTTTCTACATTCTGCCACAAAACATCCTTATCCAGCTCCACAACTTCTTCATTATATTTTCTATCTTTCATGTTGTCACAGTTTGGAGTTTTGCTATTACTCTGCAAGAATAATAACTAAGAGTATTTCATATAGTCTCTAATAGCAGTTTCCTTATTGATTTTCTAGTATTCAATCAAAATTTTCTCATTAATATCAGACCTCTGACCTTGCCCTTATCAATCTTATTTTCATAATTTATTACCATCTAACAAATAATTATCCCTGAAATATAGTGGTTTTAAAAATAAACCATTCTATTTACTCATGATTCTTTGAGTTAGAAATGTGGACATGACCTAGATGGGATTTTCTTCTGTTCACATTTTATTAGCTGGGATTATGCACAAACTACATTTAGCTGGAGGTCAGGATAGAATGGAAGTTTCAAGAAAATTTAACTGAGAGACTGAACATATTGATGTTGTTCCATATCTCCTTTTTAATTCTTTCTCTCTGCAAATAGCTAGCTTGCTCTCACTCCCAATATTTCATTCTAACAGTAATCAGACATTCTACGTGGCTGATTTCTTCTAAGAGAGAATTTCCATGAAAGATACAAGCAGAAAACAAATATTTATTAAAGCTCAGCCTTTGAGCTACCAAGAATCATGTTCACTGTAACCTATTGGTCATAATTAATCATCAGTCTGCCCAATATCAGAAGGAAAACAAGCTTCCAACTTCTCAGTGGTTGAAAAGGATTAACAAACTATGTGAGGCCATCTCAATTTCTTTATATACACACAACCTTTAATTACTGTTGCTTCTCTATAGCAAATGGTGTTTTAGGAAAGTTTCTTCAAATTCTTAGTTTACCTTAAACATACTTCCAGATTTTTCTCATTCCCTGCAAATGTACTCATTTTTCTAGTTGATCAGTGGTCCTTTTCTTACTTTTTATTTCCCAGTAATCTAATGTTTTTTGACAATTTTATATTTGATGTTTGTGAAAAACTGGTAGTGTACATAATCTCTGACATTCTATAGCCACACTTGTAAATGTGTATGAAACAACTTACTCTGATATATTGCCACTTAAAATATTGTTTCTTAAAGTAAAATTTGGTCACATGTGAATTTGTTCTATTTTTTCTTTTTAATTGCATATATTTTAGAAATGACTTGTATAGATTTAATATATAGTATATATATTCAAAACACACACAAAAAAATGAAAAAAACTACAGTAAGGAAGGGGAAAAGCCTGCTAAATATCTAAGGCAACATAATAGCACCTGGAATATATATTTAAAAAGATATATCCCAGAATTTTAGTGAAAATAACTTCAGTAGATTGTTTAAGTGTTAAAAGTTGTTTATACACTATTTTTATATTTATGCATTTAATTAGAAATATGAATTACTTTCATAATCAACATATATATATATGGAAAGTTAATACTGATTTTCCTGGGTGATTTAAAAGTTTACTAGATTTCAAAAGTCTCTCTTTGGCTCCATTTTATATTTGCAGCTGAAGTTATACATTTTTTTTAAACAAAAATTTTTACATACCTATTTTTGTACTAGTGTTTTTTGATTCCCCTTAAATCTAAGAAACTAAAAATTTTGTAATAAATAGGCCACTGAATATTGTAAAACATCTTACTAACTAAAGGATTCTAACAGTGAGGGGCTGAGAAATAAAGAATGAAATGTTTATACAACCTGCATTTTGCCTGCTAGAAACATACCTATAAACTGTAGAAGTAATTGGAATTCAAATGATTTGCACCTTTTTGCTCTACTTCACATTTAAACAAGTAATTGACCTGCTGTCATTTCCTGCCTTTTCAGACCTGACAGATTCTCTGAATTGGTCACAGATTTTTATGTCATCTGTTTTTATGTTCTACTTATCAAAGGAAGGACAATGACAAGAAAGTTGAAGTTAACTCTGAAATTGTTAGAGACATGAGGAAAAGTCAATTAAAATGAGAGGTGAAATAACATACCTTTTTACTACACAAAGTATTGTGGATTTACAAGTTTTTCTACTTGTTGTCAGCTCATAGATATTGCATAGGAAAAATTTCAGGCATTTTTACTTACAGACTAAAAAAAAGTCAAAACTTTCCAAGGAAGTAATAATAAAAAAGAAGTTCACAGAGTATTCTGTACTTCTTGAATAATCCTAACTAGTTTCTAGAAAAACCCAAAGCTAATTAGCAAGTTTCTTACCATTACTGTATTAGGGTGATTCTTACAGAAATGATTATTTTTAATGTTTTTTTTTTTCACATTGCACTGTTTTTAATGCTGTAAATTATTCTTAATTTATCCAATAACTATACTTTGATCATTATATATTACCACAATATGCCAAAAGAACAGATGATGAACACAGAAGCAGTGTAGAATACTACCTCTGACCTCGATATGTTAAATATAACCTTGATGGGCCTCCCCTGGTGGCACAGTGGGTTAAGCAAGGCACTACGAAGCAAATCGCAGCCACTGCAGCACGAGTTCGATCCCTGCTGCCGGCCAGGGGGGGGACCCACATGGTGCAGCAGACCTCTCCTGCTGTGC